>CM057101.1:3486829-3679329 GCA_029959045.1 Taenioides sp. WSHXM2023
GGTAAAAGGTGATACATATGTAACGTTTTAACAATTAATACATAATAATTCTACTCAAATTCTAAAAAATCAATTTAAAAACGTCATTCACGCTGCATTAGCATTAGCACTTCAGAATTCTCTCTTTGACCTCAAACAATCGTCGTCATACAGATGCGAGGTGGGTGGGTGACGTGTCTTGCCCAAGGACACCAAGGCAGTCTGCAATGCCGTTAGTGTGGTTTGATCGCCTCTCCTGACACCCTACACACCCGCCCCCCACCGTACACACCCGCCCCCACCCTCTTATCAGGCTGGGTGCTGCATTACCATAGACATTACCATAGACTTTAGAATAGACATTACCATAGACATTACCATAGGCAGGTCAGGAGGGGGGTCGGGCCTGTCAGCCTGTCAAAGCACTGGACACAAAAGGCATTAACCTGCAGCTTATCTCCCTCTGAAGATGTCCACAAAAATACAGAAATAAACACAGAGGAGAAGAGCTGCCGGCCGTCACTTCAAACTGCGGAGTCACTCTTCGCTCTTATGCAGTGAGTTGGGCTAAAGCACCATCACCTCAAAGCAAGTAAAGTCAATGAAACAAGGCTAAAGAAAGAGTGAGTGACTCCTCAAAAACAGACCTGGAGTTGTGTTTTGTTTTATTCACACATGTTTGAGTAATCCTTTATTGGCAAAAGGAGAAATTCAATTTGTCAACTGGACAAAAGTTTATTTGGTTGCATACATTTCGCAGCTCATCCAAGCTGCTTCTTCAGTTCTGGTCAGAGAAACTGGTCCATCCAAAGGTTAAGACAGAAACTGGACAAAGGACAAAACTCCAAGCCACAAACAAAGCAATGTGGTCTACTCCATTCAGTGTAGTGAAGACTGCAGTGAGCGCTACATTGGAGAAACAAAACAGCCACTTCACAAGAGGATGTACCAACACAGACGAGAGAGCCAGAGTGGGCCGCAATCTGCCGTACATCTCCACCTAAAAGGACCTCAGTCTGCCGTACATCTCCACCTAAAAGGACCTCAGTCTGCCGTACATCTCCACCTAAAAGGACCTCAGTCTGCCGTACATCTCCACCTAAAAGGACCTCAGTCTGCTGTACATCTCCACCTAAAAGCCACGGACCACTCCTTTGAGGACAGTGAGGTCCAGATCTTGGCCAGAGAAAAGAACTGGTTTGAGAGGGGAGTTAAAGAGGTTATTTTTTTTATCAAGAAAGAGCATCCTTCCTTGAACAGAAATGGAGGTCTCAGACATCATTTGTCTCCCATCTATAACTCTATCCTCAAACCTAAATAAAAACAAACAGAGAAAACAACGGGACTAGCCAGGACATGTCCAGAGGTGTGAAAACACCCATCATGGCCCTGAATGGTTCTGCTAACAACACCCCACGCCTACTGCATATTCAATAGGCCAAGCTAACTAACAGAAACTGTAAACAAATATGTGTTGTCTCAGAGTAATTTCATTAGCTCCTCCCTTCAGGCAGATATAAAGCAGTGTCCACCAGCATCTGACCAGAACTGAAGAAGCAGCTTGGATGAGCTGCAAAACGTATCCGACCAAATAAACTTTTGTCCAGTTGACAAATTGAATTTCTCCTTTTGCCATAGATTCTACCTGGACGACTGAGGGATTCTACACGTAACCATTATTAGTCTGTCTATATCTCCAAAGCTCAGAATGCTCTGTTCCACCTTGTGATGTCTTAAAGTTGTTTTCAAATTATAACATGGCTTAAAGCTCACAAGAGTAAATTTTACATAATATAGGACCTAAAAGGTGGAGAATCTAAAACAGTGTTACGAACTGCGTCCTTATTTTTTTCTATTTGGCCTTGCCTCCACCCGCCCAGATCCGCCCACCAGCTGATGAGCCACACCTCACCGGTCGGTAATCAGCTGGGGAGTAAACGCCTGGAGCCGCCACCAGACCAGCGACTGGTGGGTCCATCTTAATTGACCTTAAGTTTGTTTTTGTGCTATTCAGTTATTTGATTTGTACACAGTTTTGTAAAATACATTTTTTTACATCTCGACACGCTCCCGTTTTTGTTCCCTCGCTCATTTTTTTCACATCATTTTAGTTACCGTGCCATTCCCCCTACACCCTGTGGCACGTAACAAACAGTCTGCCTGGAATGTTCCACAAAATGGCTGAAAACTGTGCAATCTCCACGGAGACCAGCAGGTAACTCCACCAAACCAAGTATTAACACCTGTAATTGGTAGATACAAGATTATAACATATCGTGGCAAAGCAGTAACAGTAACATGACGAGACTTCACCAGAAAAGTTACATAGTGCTTCTTTAATTGAAAGAAAACTAACTCCAGTGATATTTCTGACAACAAAACAACTTTTAAATATATAACTAGCTCAGACTGGTCCATTTAGCCCAATTTAAGCTGTTAATTTGAAGTGTTGTGTGTGTATATTATAAATTATTCACTTCTCACTTCACATTTTCACACTTTAAACTCTGTCTGGTCCAAAACACTTTACACTAGTCTGACTGCACCAGGTCACCTCTTAATGATGCAGCTCTAGCTTATTTCCAGCTTCATCCGTTAGCAGCTTTAGCCATGTTAGCTTCACCTCTCCCCCAGGAGCACTTAGCAGCTCCATGTTTCCGGTCCATTGGCGCTGCCTGTAACTATCTCGTCCCTCTGTTCACCGTCAGGGTGCTCTTTCCAAGTCATTCCCCCCCACTGGGAACTCTGTCCTGGGGAAAGTACTAGGCTCTGAACTCCCCCCATTCGGAGCTCTGTCCTGGGGTAAGTACCAGCTTCTGCTCCCCCCATTAGGAGCTCCGTCCTGGGGTAAGTACCAGCCTCTTCTCCCACCGTTAGGAGCTCTGTCCTGGGGTAAGTACCAGCCTCTTCTCCCCCCATTAGGAGCTCCGTCCTGGGGTAAGTACCAGCCTCTTCTCCCACCGTTAGGAGCTCTGTCCTGGGATAAGTACCAGCCTCTGCTCCCACCGTTAGGAGCTCCGTCCTGGGGTAAGTACCAGCCTCTGCTCCCCCATTAGGAGCTCTGTCCTGGGGTAAGTACCAGCCTCTGCTCCACGCCATGACCACCAAGCGACCCGTTTGATTTGAGAAACTGTGAACACGAAGTGGTACTGACCTTTGGGGAAATCTGAGGACAAATCAAGTCTCACTTGTGCATTTTTTTTTTTTTACACAAATGATATCTGCAGAGGTGGGTAGGAATGGATTTAAAGCCACAATATGTAACATTTTAGCCAAAAAGACTATAATAAAAGCATGTTTTGTCCTTCTTTTTTCATTTTGGTTGTGTTTATTGCAAAAATAACAAACAAAAAGCCTTAGTGTGAGTGGGCTTGCATCTCCATAGACCTGACTCTGGAGAATCGCCTGCTCCTGTCTGTTTTTCATTGAAATGTTGTTCCTTTGCCTTTAGTCTTCCACAGTATGGCAGAAAACTTCTCTATCTCCATGGAGAAGGTCTTGTTTTAACTTTATATATCCTTGGAATCATGCAAGTGAGAAAGTTACATACTGTATCTTTAATTTACTAGAGGAAGAAACTGTTATTTTAAAGCTATAAATATCTGCTTGTCCCCATGGAGATCATTTTGCTTTGCTGGGGTGTTTTGCATTAATTTGTCAAACTTGCATTGATTCAGGTGTTGGTGTTTTTAAGACTTATGAAATACCAAGAAAACATTCACTGCTACTGTTAGTGGGATCGCCTGTCCACAGATCTGACTTGTAATATACTATTCCTTAGTATCGAAATCAAGTTTAAAAATATTGTCAAATTATTTTAGCTCCTTTGTTACATTACCTGCTCCTTTTTCTAGCCATTGCGTGTTGATCCAGAGCCGACCCAGGCTGCACCCAATGTCCGACCCGGCTTTGGTGCCCTGTCTCTGGGATAGAGACGCGGTCACCTTCAGATAGTCCTGGAAACACAAGGTAAAAGGAGGAGAGAAGAGCGCTTGGTTTAGTCACACACACTTCCCTCCCCAGATCTGTAGAGGATGTTTGGGAAAGAGGAGCTTGTGTCTTTTGTTTGACCTTGTGGTCAAAGTTGGAGAGATAAAGGGGCACGAGGTGGACCTAGGATTCTAGGACGTGAGAATAGTTGCTATAAGAGAAAATGTGCTTTTGAAAGGTTAATTTGATTTAAATTTTATACAGAGCATTATCGTAACAGCAGTAAAATTGTTGATTTGACCAGAAAACATTGAAAAGAAAAAAGCAAATGGAGAACCACAGTGAAGAAAAGAGCCACACGCATGGACTAAACCAGAACTAAACCAGGACTGAACCAGGACTAAACCAGGAATAAACCAAGGAAAGGCAGGAGGTAGGCAGGCTTAAGATGTATCCTGAACTAAACCAACACAAAATCAGGACTAAACCAGGACTGAACCAGGGCTGAACCAGGACCAATACTTAATCAGGACTATACCAGCGCTGGATTTGTAAAAAAAAAAAAAAAAAAAAAAAAAAGGAAAGTGGTTGCATGCAATAAAATTATGTTTAGGCTTTGAAACTTATTTCGATCCCCTCTACACATATTTTTCTCAGAACATGAACGTCACTTTTTCATGTTAATGAAATGTGATCAAATCTTGTTGAATACACATATTTATCTTATGGCAAAAGGAGAAATTCAATTTCTTAACTGAACAAAAGTGTATTTGGTCAAATACGTTTCTCAGCTCATCCAAGCTGCTTCTTCAGTTCTGGTCAGACGCTGGTGGACACTGCCTTATATCTGCCTGAAGGGAGGAGCTAACTACAATGAAATTATTCTGAGACTAACACACCTATTTGTTTACAGCTTCTGTTAGTTAGTTGTTTACAGTTTCTGTTTACAGTTTCTGTTAGTTAGTTACAGCTCCTGTACCTGTCCTGTGTCCTGAGTGTGTTCTGAGTGTGTCCTCTGCTCCTGTAACTGTCCTGTGTCCTGAGTGTGTCTTCTGCTCCTGTAACTGTCCTGTGTCCTGAGTGTGTCCTGAGTGTGTCCTGAGTGTGTCCTCTGCTCCTGTAACTGTCCTGTGTCCTGAGTGTGTCCTCTGTTCCTGTAACTATTCTGTGTCCTGATCCAAAGTTTTGGGGAGGGTAATTCCTGAGGGAGCTTCACCAGAGATTATAACAAAGTCATGTTTCCTCAGCCTGATTAAAACACGCAGGTCAAACATCGACCACAATCATGCAACATTTGTAAGACTTAAACATGTTGGAAAGAGAATCATAAAAAAGTCATGTTATTGTTGTCAAATTTGTGTGCAATTTGAGCAGCCCTTCTCTGACCATTTTTTCATTGAGGAATAAACCAGGACTAAACCAAGACTAGTCCAGGAAAGGCAGACTTAAGATGTGTCCAGAACTAAGTCAGCACAAAACCACGACTGGACCAGGACTAGGACTGGACCAGAACAGATAAGAGTTCAAGTCTGTAGAGGTTTACATGTATTTTTCACACACACTATGTCATTTATATTTTCCTTCCAGCAAACACAATTCAACAGCTCAAGGTCTGCTCAGGACACAGAGGGGGGAGAGACCTGTCCCCGTCCTCCATTTATTGTCCTGGACCAGACCCCTGAGGGACCAATCCACTCTGCTCCAGTCTGTGCCTCTCCTCCCTCTCTTCTCTCTCCTTTCTTCCCTCTTCTCTCCTCTACTCCTGTCTCACCCACCACCTCTCCTCCTAGGTATCTTCTTTCACTCCCCCTCTCCCTCTCTTCTACCCCCTAAGAGGGCACTATCCTTCTCTTTAGATTAGCTTTCCTTTCTCTTCACTCCTCTTCTCTCCTCCTCTCCCTCTCTACTCTGTCCTCGGGGACCTCTCTCTCTTCTCTTGACTGTGACTGTCCTCTCCTCTCCTCCCTCTCTTCCCCTCTTTGGACCTTTTCCTCTCCTCTCTCCCTCTCTCTCCTCTATTCTCCACCCTGAGGGACCCCTTCTTTCCTCTCTTCTCCACTGTGGCTGTCCTCTCTCTCTTCTCTCCCTTCCCTTCTCTACTCCCCCCTCAGGGACCCCCTTCTCCTCTCCTCTCCTTCTGTCTCTCCTCTCTCTCTTCCCTCTCTTCTTCCTCTTGAGGGACCTCTGCTCTCTCTCTGTCTCTCTCTCTCCACGGGGGCGTCTCTGGCCTTTGCACAAACATATCGATCACATGAGACATCATCACCTTTTTCTGTCCAAAAATACTTTTCACAACCAAAACAAGTCCAGGACCACATCACAAACCTGTCCACAGAAGCGTTCTAAACACTTGTCCCCATCTCATTATTTTCTCATTTTCACTTATTTTGGTCAGGTAGTTTTAATTTGTCAATTTGTGAAGAAAAGGTTTGTAAATGACATGGCGTTTTCAGGCCGACAGAGAACCGTGCTGGTCCCGGTGTCGAGATGTGCTACCAAACCTCACTGCGCATGGCCACAACACAATACGTCGTTTCCTGAAACTTTGTCAGAGTTTTGTCCTACCGACCAGCTGTGCTAAGAGAAAAGCAGTAAGTGTTTAACGTTGCACAACACAATGCCGATTTCTAGCCTTTGTGTGAGTCTTGTTTGAGTCTTTGACCAACTCAACTAATTCTTATTGGCTTGTTCTGAATCATAAAACTGTCTGTATGAACTGTCTAAGCATGGTGTTATTTTACTTACAGCCATTGTTTGATATAGTCAAGTTCTGTTTGGAACACTTCTGCATTTCAGTCTTTTCAGTCTTTCAGTCATTTGATACCACTTATGGTGCTTAAATGAGCGAATTTAGCCACTTATGAGAAACAATTACATCGCCGTGTTCAGTCTAGCACTGACACATGCAGATATGGTCTGAGCATGCGGTTATATGTTTGTTAATATTGTCTACTTGGCTTGCAGATCCGAGGCACTCAAGATTGATGCATTAAAATTAATTTATTTGTTAGGCTACCAAAACCTGCCTACGCCCGCTAGGCCTTCATCTGGGCATTTCGAGAAATGGCTGCTTGTTTGCCATTTTTACAAAAGGCAGTCAATCAAGTAGATCACATGTTTATTTATGATCATGCCAAAGCATTTCGACTACTTATGAGTCTTCATCAGGGCTGATAGAATGTGACCATTTATCAAACACGTGATTATTAAACAAAATATCCCTATACATGTTGAATCCAGGTATATTGAAACACACTGCAAATCAGAGTGCCTCTGCCATCCTCTTTTATTTCTACAAGTAGATCACATGATTGATAGATCACATGACAAAACAAGATGAAGAGGGGAAAAAAAAATCTTGTATTGTCATGTGATTTATCAATCGCAGAGCACCAAGAAAAAGGACTTACACCTTGCAGCACTTCAAACACACCTGTTTTTTTCTGACCGTACCAGAACAGAATTGATGTACAACTGTCTTTTGTAGGTATGGAAGAAAAGTACAAAGAAGTCCATGCTCTCCTCTCTGCGGGGTCATACCCCAAAGACTATGACAAGTCTAAAAGGCAAAACCTGAGGAGGTATGCCTCCAAGTTCACATTGAGAGGTCAGTAGTTTCCTTAAAATCTTAATAAATCTGAGATGTAGTGCAATGCATTAGTAATTAATGTGTAAAGTGTAATTCTTGTAATTATAATTCTTATTATCATAATTATTTTAATGTAGATGGAGAGCTCTTTTTTGGCATGAGGCGAGCTGTCAAAACCAAAGATGAGACAAGGAGACTCTTTGCCGAGTTCCATTCCTCGCCAATGGGAGGTCATAGTGGCAAGTGCCTTGTGTGCAAGGTTGTACTGGTATGGCATGTCAGTGGACATTGACAAATGGGTATGTATTACTGTTTGTTACTGATATTAATTTGAACAACCATAAACACAAGTGTATTTCAATATGAGTATCATATCTCAAGAGTTTCATGATGGCATGAAGTAATTGGGACTGTGGGCCCGGTGATATTTATTCTGTGAACAACTAATTATATTGTATGTGTTGAAGATCCAGGAATATGACCAGTGTCAGAAAGTTGGCAATTTCCTTACAGCTGTACAACCCTTGCAGTGCTTTAAGGTAAAAAAAAAGTGGCAATGTATTAAATTGGCAATGTGCATATTGCAATAATTACATACAGAAATTATTTTATTTCCACATCAGGTGTCTGCTGTATGGGAACTTGTTGGTATTGAACTCACTGGTCCCCTCCCAAAGACATCCAGTGGGTGGCAATATATACTTCCTGCCACAGATTATTTTTCTAAATGGGTAGAGGCCTACCCACTGAACACCAAGTCTGCTACAGAGGTAGCAGAGAACCTCTGCAAAATCATATACTTCCATGGCTGCCCTGCGAGAATCCTCTCTGACCAAGGCTGAGAGTTTGTCAATGAAGTAAGCCTACTAATCAGAATTGGTTATCTTTGGAAAATTCAACAAATAGTCTTCCAAGCATATATGTCTATGAGAGAGTTACTTACTAATTAGTTTCGTTTGTCTTTTTAAAGCTGAACACAAGGCTCTGTGAAATACTTAACATAGAGAGGACGGTCACAGCAGCCTACCATCCGCAGACGAATGGTCTAGATGAAAAGACAAATGATAACATAAAAAGGTTTGTGCTATCATTTTATGTCATATCTATATGGCTTTCAAAACAACTTCATCATTTATTGTGTGCTTTACTGTGCCTGCATTTAGAGCCCTTAGGAAATTAGTTAATGATCAGCAAAACAACTGGGACATTTTGTTTTGGATGCCACACTGTTTTCCTTACGATCCAAACACACACCACAACAAAACACACACTGTTCCAACTGAGTGTGTGTGTGTGTGTGTGTGTGTGTGTGTGTGTGTGTGTGTAATGAATTTGCAAAAATTACTTATATAAAGTAAAGGAAATTTTCATGCAGTGCATCAGATTTTTCATGTCGTAATTGTTAAAAACAATTATAGCTTTCAACGATCAGACTACCTGAGAAGTCTGCTTACACAGAGTTCAGTGCCTCAAAAAAGCAGGCTCAAGAAGAGATGTCTGTGGAAGACAATGTACGAAAGGAGCAAGAAAAGCAGATGGCTGCATATGCCAAAAGAATTTTTTAAAAATATATAAAGAGGTCCATTACAAGGCAGGGGATGAAGTTCTGCTTAATATAAAAAAGCGTGAGAGGAAAGGTAGGAGGCTTCAGCCAGATTTTTTGGGTCCTTACATCATTGAGGACATCTGTAGCAAACTACAAAATTCTGATGGCAAAACCTTACACACAAAATACAACACTGATCACATCAAGCCATACCGGAGGCCTGAGAGGAAATATTCTGTGATGCCAGAAAGCCAGGAGGATGAGCCACTAACAGCCACAAGACCATCGGTAATAAGTTTTGCCAAAAATGTTGCGTCAACCCCTGTTAAGTTCCCACCTGAGACTTTCAGAAAAACAGCACACAAGATGAAGGTGGCCATTTAAAAAATATTTGTTCTTGACTGTTTGGTCATCAGTTGCCAGTTTGGCCATTATTAATTGTTGCATGGCTGGGATTTGCATGTAACAGCTAGTCCAGCGGAATGTTAGAAGGATGAAGGCTCTAAGATGGTTGATTTGATAAAATGTAATGTGTAATCTTACATTATAATAGAACACATTCTGTTTTATGGAATGTCGAAAACCTTTGACTCTTAATTACCTATTCATTTTTGGCCCATTGGCCTTGAGTTCAATTTTAGCCTGTTGCCCTTGAGCTGTTTCTACAGAAAACACTGTAGAACAGCATAACTAACATAAATCATAATTTTCTTTTAGTACACAGGCTTTGGATGGCAAAAGATGATGGGCGTGTGGAGGCAGTAGTTGGACCGTACAAGCCGTATGATGCGTCATTTAGGACGCTGCAGGGCACAGAATGGGTGTCGGATGAGGTAAGAGCCATTTTTGTTATAATTACTAGCAGCTTGTAGCATGTTTCCATATTCTGATGTATTCACATTCATTTGCTCACATTTTAGATAATTGATGCCTCACTGGGGAACACAAGGCAGTAAGAATTACATATTCCAGGTTAACATACATGGTCGTATTATTATATATCTTAGTGGATGTTCAGTAAATTGTAAATTAAAGTTCAGTAAATTAGTAAATTGACAGGTGCAGCAGGACTCCAGTAGCTGTGGAGTTTTGGTGCTGAAGGTATTAAAGTCATTCTGTTTTGTTCATTGGTTTGAAAAGCTGACAATATGCATAATGAACACAGATTACTTTCCTTTGTCTTTTTTGGTGACTACCTTTGTCAATGTGTACAAAAACGATGTATTTCAGTTTGCAGAGAACTACATCTTGACTGGTGAAGCAAGGGAGGTACTGACCACAGCCTGAGGCTTTAAAGCAGTACAGAAGGCATATAGCCTGAGCCTGCTAGAATATCAGGGTAAGTATGAAGATGCTTGTATAGTTAGTAGCCACAATTTTGTAGTTGATGAAATACCTGTCTTTCCAAAGCCTTGTCCATATGGTCATGGGTACCATAAAATATACATGCTTCATACAGTGCATCCGGAAAGTATTCACAGCGCTTCCTTTTTCCCACATTTTGTCATGTTACAGCCTCATTCCAAATTGTATTAAATTCATCTCTTACCTCAAAATTCTACACACAATACCCCATTATGACAATGTGAAAAAAGTTTTTTTTGACATTTTTTGAATTTATTAAAAATAGAAAACTAATAAATCACATTTACATAAGTATTCACAGCCTTTGCTTAATACTTTGTTGATCCACCTTTGGCAGCAATTACAACCTCAAGTCTTTTTGAATATGATGCCACAAGCTTAGCACACCGGTCTTTAGGCAGTTTTGCCCATTCTTCTTTGCAGTAATTCTCAAGCTCCATCAGGTTGGATGGGAGACGTCTGTGCACAGCCATTTTCAGGTCTCTCCAGAGATGTTCAATTGGATTCAAGTCTGGACTCTGGCTGGGGCACTCCAGGACATTCACAGAGTGGTTCTGAAGCCAATCCTTTGAGATCTTGGCTGTGTGCTTCAGGTCGTTGTCCTGCTGAAAAATGAACCTTCGCCCCAGTCTGAGGTCAACAGCGCTCTGGAGCAGGTTTTCATCCAGGATATCTCTGTATATTACTGCATTCATTTTTCCTTCTATCCTGACTAGTCTGCCAGTTCCTGCTGCTGAAAAACATGCCCATAGCATGATGCTGCCACCACCATGCTTCACTGTAGGGATGGTATTGGCCTGGTGATGAGCAGTGCCTGGTTTCCTCCAAACATGAAGTCTGGCATTCACACCAAAGAGTTCAATCTTTGTCTCATCAGACCAGAGAATTTTGTTTCTCATGGTCTGAGAGTCATTCAGGGGCCTTTTGGCAAATTCCAGACGGGCTGCCATGTTCCTTTTACTAAGGAGTGGCTTTCGTCTGGCCACTCTACCATACAGGCCTGATTGGTGGATTGCTGCAGAGATGGTTGTCCTTCTGGAAGGCTCTCCTCTCTCCAGAGAGGAACGCTGGAGCTCTGACAGAGTGACCATCGGGTTCTTGGTCACCTCCCTGACTAAGGCCCTTCTCCCCCGATCGCTTAGTTTAGACGGCCGGCCAGCTCTAGGAAGAGTCCTGGTGGTTCCAAACGTCTTCCATTTATGAATAATGGAGGCCACTGTGCTCATTGGGACCTTCAAAGCAGCAGAAATTTTTCTGTATCCTTCCCCAGATTTGTGCCTCAAGACAATCCTGTCTCACAGGTCTACAGACAATTCCTTTGACTTCATGCTTGGTGTTTGTGCTCTGACATGCACGGTCAACTGTGGGACCTTATATAGACAGGTGTGTGCCTTTCCAGATCATGTCCAGTCAACTGAATTTACCGCAGGTCGACTCCAATGAAGCTGTAGAAACATCTCAAGGATGATCAGTGGAAAAAGGATGCACCTGAGCTCAATTTTGAGTTTCATGGCAAAGGCTGTGAATACTTATGTAAATGTGATTTCTTAGTTTTCTATTTTTAATAAATTCAAAAACTGTCAATAAAAACATTTTTCACATTGTCATAATGGGGTATTGTGTGTAGAATTTTGAGGTAAGAGATGAATTTAATACAATTTGGAATGAGGCTGTAACATGACAAAATGTGGAAAAAATGAAGCACTGTGAATACTTTCCGGATGCACTGTATATTCATATTATGATATATTGGAGCATGTGCCCCTACACAATATATTTTCTTATATTCTGTAGGGGCACATGCTCCAAAATGTAGAAATGTATAAACACCAGCTATTAATAAAGGAATTAACCAATGATGCCAACAATCATGTCAATAGACACATAAAAATGAAGTGGTCTTTTTTCTAGGCAACGCAGAAGATTACTGCGTGGTGTGCCCCATGCTGGAGAGAGATGCCGAGCCCAGCATGATTGAAATGGTAAAGATGACCATTTAAGAATTATTCTAAAGTCATAAGTAGTTGAGAGTGCTAAATAAATGTATCTCTTCTATAAGTAGACATTTTTAGTTGCCTAATTGTATTGTTTTTATATGTATATATTTTTGTCTCTTGGTGCAGTGTGGGACATGTCTTTGATGGGCCCATTTCGAATGTGTGAAATATACAGATGCACACACAGATTATACTTGTACTAAATGTTCGTAGTTCGTAAATTTATTGTAAATGCATGTAAAGTGTAGTTTAGTTTTGTTTTAAGTGGAGTTAATATGATTAACTTAGATTCAGGAGCCGGACCACGCCTCAACCACAGCTCATCTTGACCACGCCTTCAATTACCCAGAAGCCCTATTTATACAGCCTCGACAACACCGTCCGTGTCAGCTCTCGACCTGGAGATGCTAACAGCCCATCATGGCATTCGGCACGGCCCCCAGCGCCCACAGGGTTTCGGCACCGCTCGGCACCTGCCCATGCCCCTTCCGGCTGACGACACATCAAGACAGGACCTTCAACTGTTTAGGTCAAGAAAGTAACCCTGTTTAGGTCAAGAAAGTAACCCTGGAAACAAGATCAGCAAGCTTCTGCACTTCCCGCTTCCCGCATGCAGCTACCGATGTCATCACTCCCACCTCTCCTCTACTACCTTCACCTGCAGGTTCCCATACTTGCCATCCGCACCCATGTTGAAGAATACATATCAGCATTATCATGGTCACCTCTAACAACTATCCGTGCTAGTGCGTGTAACCCCAACATCTCCTCTCCAGTGAAGGTCCAGCTCCTCCATCAGGGAAGAAGACCCTCCACGTCACGGTCTCTCTACATCAAACCTGACTCATTCTTCTCCATCACACCTTCATGACGCAGCTCCAGTTTCTCCAGCATTTAATCTCCGGCAGTAGTTGGCTTTGAGCCCTTGAGTTGCACAATTAGTCTTCAGCTTCATCGGAACTTTGCCCTACCATTCCACCATTCTTTGGGGGTCTGACTAATCCAGAAGGGGCATTCCCATTCATTCTAATAATAATAGATCAGTCAACACCATTTACAATGTAATACCTTTCCTCCAGCAATCGCAATCCTGCAACCCACTTTGATCTCCTCGAACAATCCGTCATTCAAGTCACTCCAACTCCGGGTCACTGAAATCCTATTGCCCTCTACCACCCGCTCTTATGAAATTAAGATTCTTGATATCAAACTCTAACTTCCATCATGTTCTACCCCTCAGTTTCAGCTATCTCCTTCAACTACATGTTTCATCATTTTAACATGTATCTGCCTAGCAGAAAGCCTTACTTACCATCTTGCGTCACAGACTGTCTTCTTGCAGTTTTTCATGAACATCGACTCCTAATCCATTCAGTGAGCATCAATTCAACCCAGTGTCACGCTCCCTCAGTCCGTGTAGTGAACATTATCATCATGCCTGTTCTTCCATTTCTCAATTCCCAGCGAATTCTAGTCATTTCAACTCGTCCATCGTTCCGAGATTGTCCTATCTCTCCTTAGTCAATCTCACTGGACTTCCACCTCCCAAGGATCGTTCTTCAGGCAACACAATTCCTTCCGCCACTCCAACCAGTCCACGTAACCTTGCACTCGTACCTCTCCTCCAGGTTCACATCCGACTCCTCCACACTTTCTGACCAGTCCCCTAAAGAGAATCCTCCGATTAGCCAGAATCTCCTCCTACTATTCCCACGATCCATGTCCAAGCTGCCTCTTCCAGCTGTACGCCACAGTGAGCTGGCTCGATTAAGTTTCTTCATACATTTTGCCTTTTTAGCTTTATTTGCTGACCGTATATGAGGCATAAAAAACACCAAGAGGAGTTATCTTTTTTTTTTTGATGGGGTAATTTCAACTGTCAGAAAGTGCTACCTACGCTTACTAATGTGGAAGCATATTCTGAAATGGTAATTAGAATTGTCAGAACGTCCTACATACGTTGAGGTCATTCTCAGCGTTTGAGCGTCCTGCTTGCAGAAAAAAAACCATTAAAACAGTTATGACAAAAAATAAAAAAAATGAAACTGGAAGCACACGGTAGGATTTCTACCGACAGGATTTCTAGGGTTTTCTGACAAGGTAGCACAGATTGGCAGACATGTCTGTCATTTCATGCTACGGTAGGATGTTTTGTGGAAGTAGGACAATTCAACAGAACATCGTTTCCAGCACCTAATCTTGAACCGACTGTCGTGCTTACGCCGAAAATTAGAGCGAAAATAGAGGTTCATCTGGGTCACACACGGTAAAATAAAAGTGTATGTGTGAAATATGTCGGAGAAAAGTGACAAGAAGATTGTGCAGTGGTCAGCGGAGGAGACCAAATATTTGTTGGCCATCTGGACATCAACAGAATTTCAACAGAAGCTAGACAGCAGCACAAGAAAAAGCAAGCTGTATGTTGAACTGGTTGAAGACTTGGTAAAGGCTGGGTTCCACCGCACTGCTGAACAGATCATAAACAAACTGAAAAAGATCAAGAAAGACAGAGACACCAACCCTAACCCTAACCCTAAAAAAAAAAAGCAAACAGCAAGGTGCAAGAGAAATATACTGCAAGAACACAGTGCAAAAACATTGCCATATATATATATATATATATATATATATATATATATATATATATATATATATATATATATATGTATATATATATATGTGTATATATATGTATATATATATATGTGTATATATATATATGTATATATATATATATATATATATATATATATATATATGTGTGTGTGTGTGTGTGTGTATGTATATATATATATATATATATATATATATATATATATATATATATATATATATATATATATATATATATATATATATGTTTCTTCACCTTCCACGGTGGTTGGTCTCTCTCACCCTCATCCAGCTCGGGCCCTCTACCAGAGGCCTGGGAGCTTGAGAGTTCTGCGCAGTATCTTTGCTGTTCCTAGTACTGCACTTTTTCTAGACTGAGATGTCTGATGTTTTTCCTGGTATCTGCTTGAGCCACTCCTCCAGTTTGGGGGTTACAGCCCCGAGTGCTCCGATCACCACGGGCACCACTGATGCCTTCACCTTCCAGGCCTTCTCCAGCTCTTCCTTGAGCCCCTGGTATTTCTCTAGTTTCTCGTGTTCCTTTTTCCTGATATTACCATCACTTGGTATTGCAATGTCCACCACCATGGCTTTGTTCTGTTGCTTATCCACCACCACTATGTCTGGTTGGTTCGCCATCACCATTCTGTCAGTCTGTATCTGGAAGTCCCACAGGACCTTGGCACGCTCATTCTCCACAACCTTTGGGGGAGTTCCCCACCTTGACCTTGGGGTCTCCAGCCCGTACTCTGCACAGATGTTTCTGTACACTATGCCCGCCACTTGGTTGTGTCGCTCCATGTATGCTTTCCCTGCCAGCATCTTACACCCTGCAGTTATGTGCTGGACTGTCTCAGGAGCCTCTTTGCACAACCTACACCTTGGGTCTTGTCTGGTGTGGTAGATCTTGGCCTCTGTTGCTCGGGTGCTCAAGGCCTGCTCCTGTGCAGCCAGAATGAGGGCCTCTGTGCTGTCATTCAGACCAGCCCTCTCCAGCCATTGGTAGGATTTTTTGATATCAGCAACTTCAGTTATGTTTCGGTGGTATGCCCCATGTAGGGGCTTGTCCTGCCATGATGGTCCCTCCAGCACCTCTTCCTCTGACCTCCACTGTCTGAGGCATTCCCTGAGCACATCATCTGTTTGGGCCTTATCCTTGATATATATATATATATATATATATATATATATATATATATATATATATATATATTTATATATTTATATATATATATATATATATATATATATATATATATATATATATATATATATATATATACACATATATATATATTTTACTTTTACCTTATGTTTTCGCCTGAGTCTGTCTGTTTGTTTGTTTGTTTGTTTGTTAGTTTGTTAGTTAGCAAGATAACTCAAAAAGTTATGGACGGATTTTCAGGAAATGTTCCTAATGGTAAATCCAACAGATGATTAAATTTTGGTGATGATCCAGAAGAAATCCTGGATTCTGGATCACTTTGAAAACTGAGCTGCTTGGCGGAGGTCTGCGGTCTCTGAGTGCTTTTCTAGTTTTTTCCTGTACCACACTATTGAATGTGCGATCACATGGAGCTGGTGCTAATGGAGTCCTCTTTCTCCTGCTCCTGTCCATGTCTGTTGTAACTTTTGTTTCCTGTTACCTAGGGAAAAGGAAGAGACAAAGCAGTTTCGAGGATGTCCTCCAATACATGGAGAAGGCGGATGCGAGAGCAGAGGAGAGGTAAGAGGGATGACCAGATGCTGCAGGAGATGCAGCAGTCCAACACTACGCTGATGGGGCTGGTGGATAGGCTAGTGTGATCATTAGACGCTGCCTGCAGGGGGGTACAGGGGCAGTGAAGTCATAACTCTTAAGACATGTCTGTTTTTATGTTTCCTTAAGGATTGAGCGTTAAGATGTCTGTGCCTTATTAAGTTCAAGTGTTGTTATTTACACGGCAGTGAATATTTAATTTATTGAAGAACCCTCCTTGCACTACAGATCACTTTATTTTCACAGAGACTTTTGCTCGGAAAACTATTTTTTGTTTATATTTTATCATTGTAAGCTGTTGTATCATTCTGACATGTGCTTTTTTATTTAATGCCAGAAGGATTGCAGTTCAACTCAAAGAACTACTTTTAAGTCTGCCTGCGCTTCAAGTGTGTTTGAGAAGGGACAGCAGTCATTTGCATACATTTTCCACCTCTAAATAAATGACTGCTTCAAAAATAATGCAAATAATGCAACTGTTCTCTGTTCTCTTTTTTTAACACATCAAAAGTTGCACAATTACTTAAGGTCTAGGGTATGCAAATATAGCTGTGTACCTATATGGCCTATATAGATTTGGGGTATTGTGTTCCCATGGCTGATTGATTATTCCATTGTTTGCTGAGTTTATTTAAATTATGTGATGACCTATTATGATGCCAATTACACAACCACATTTGCAACACATCAATAGTTCTCCAGATTAATTTATTTCTTTGATGGCAAATGTACTGTAGCATGCACTAGGAATTCATGAAGCCTTCAACAGGCTGTTAAAAAAAAAAAAATAAATAAAAAAAAAAATCATCACACTATTCAGCCATCAGAACAAAAAACTACCCACCAATAGAGGCAATCAGAGAGGAAATTAGTGACTTTTTCACAATAGAAAAGAAACAGAAAAGGCACTGGTGATAACACAAAAACTGTGACAAAAGCTGCATCTGTTTACATTTAAACAAAAATCAAATAAATCTATTGAAGTACTCCACCAATGCTGTTCGGACCTCAGCAGGATTCTGCTGCTGACCTTCCTGGGATCCCACATCTCGAAGCTTCACCTGGCAGTCATTCTGCTTTAGGAGACATCGCCATCTACCCTTTAGTCTCCCTAAGGTGGTTTCCACAATAGCTTGGGCTCTTCTTAGTCCGGAGTTATAGGTCCACTGTTCAGGGGTCAGTCTGCCTGCAACTCAGGTTGGTGCTGGTCAGGCATACGTAACACAACCAGCACCAGCCTGAGTGGTGCTTGTGCAGCTGATCAGTGACAGATGTTACTAGCCTACATAACAACACTTATTGCATAATTTGCACGGTGTTTGCAATACGTTTACGTTGAACCAGTTGAGTCAGCCTTAGAGCAGTTGAAATTATCATGTATGACAAAAAAAGTTTTAAGTCTACAAAATATTACATACTGTTCGTCTTGCATATATCCGTGTTCGCTTGATAAGTTTACATCTTTGGATTCGGCAGCCCTTAGGACAAAAGTGTCCCTCCTCTGTGTCATCACAGCCTCTTCTAGGGGGCACCAGGTGAACTCTGGAGACAACAACAGAAAGCCTCTCCTGAGCCTGTGTCTTCCCTCTCTTGTTTCAGTCGGTGATGGAACATTCCCTCTGCAACATCTTCTGCCATATTTGGTGTAGAAAGTCTGTAGCATTTCAGAGCTAGCTGCCTGGCATAGCTATCTCCAGGAGGCGAAAACATGTGAAAACTAGAGGCATAATAAATATTAAAATAATGCCACAAACTGATTTACATTTAAATATAAAACAGATCATAATTGTACAACACGCGCCGGGGGACACGCAACAGCTGATCTGACGCCAGCGCCTGTTGAGGACCCACACGGGTTCGTATTGCAAACACAGCCTGTACAAAATAATTGTCCAGCCCAAATAAAGACTAGAAATCCTATAATGAGAAAACACCGGGAGACAAAGATTCTAAAGACACTTAACCAGGCTAAACTAATCTGGGACTCCAAATATAAACCGAAGGGGCTCCTGTGTGCTCATATAAATATACGCAGTATGCTATCAAAGCGTGAGCAACTGGATCACATATTAAGTGACTCAAACATTGACATTTTAGGACTATCAGAAACTTGGCTCACAAGCTCATCTCCTGACTCTGGTGTTGTCTTCCCAAATTACAAGGTGTTTAGAAGGGACAGAATTGGGGGGAAAGGAGGGGGGGTGTTGTTGTATGTAAAAAATCACTTAGAATGCTCTGAACTTAGTGCACCTAAAGAGGTCGAGATAGAGAATATTTCAGTGAAAGTCTCTCTTTCTCCAGAGATGACTTTCACTTTGATTTGTCTGTATCGTCCTCCCTCAGCAAGAATCAACTTCTATGAGCAATTGCAGACATTACTTAAGTACCATATGATACAAAACAAGTCCAATGAAATAATCGTGATTGGTGATTTTAATGTGAACTGGGACTGTAAGAAGGACAGAAAAACGCTTAAACATATTATGGACACCCTCAATTTTTCTCAACTCATTGAGCAGCCCACAAGAATCACAAGACTTTCAAAAACTAAAATAGACTTGCTCTTTAGTAACAAGCCTGAACGGATAATCAGATCTTATAACTTGCTGACAGGTATTTCAGACCACAATTTTATAGTATTTTCTAGAAAACTCATCAGGTCAAGGGTCACTAATGATTTTACTAATCCACTCAATAACAGGTCAATATACGAATTTATACCCAGGAACCAACGACAAAACGTGGCCGAAGCCTTATCATCCATAGACTGGGAATCACTGCTGTCCAGTGATGATCCCCAGTCTTGTAGCAGTCAACTCAATAAAACTGTAAAAGATGTAATATCAACTTTCTCCACTAGAGGGAAGCTTAAATTAAAGAAAAAATGTAATTTGCCATGGCTGAACAAAGAATGTAGGGATCTGATGAAAACTAGAGACCAGTTATTGAAACAGTTTTTGAAAACTGGTCTAATTATAGACAGACAGAGATTTACTCATACACGAAATAAAGTAACTGCAAGTTTAAGACAGGCAAAAGCTAACTTTTTCATAAATGTAATAGAGAATGCAAATGGCAATGGTAAAATTATTTGGCAACAACTAAATAAATTGCTTGGCCGTCAGTTAAACAAAAATGAAAAGACAATGGAGCTACATGTCAATAACTTCATTGTTAAAGAGCCTCTCTCCTTAGCTACTCATTTAAACTGTTTTTTCATAACCTCCGTAAAGGAGATCGCTCAACACTTTACTCCACCTGCTCGCTCTGATAATATCAGTGACCCTGATCAGACTATGTTCAGGATCACTGATATCTCAGACCATGAAGTTGCCAAATTAATTACAGGCTTAAGAAACTCAAAAGCACTTGATGCCTTTGGTCTAAATACAAATTTCCTGAAAGAATTTAGGGACCCTCTTGTACAGCCCATAACCCATCTCCTCAATATGTCCTTCAAACATTCGGTCGTTCCAACTGATTGGAAAATAGCTGTGGTGACACCAATTTTTAAATCGGGAGCTAAAACAGACATGGCTAATTATCGGCCAATAAGCATACTTCCTGTCATATCTAAAATAGCTGAGAAGTGGGTAGTTAAACTCCTAACGGCTCACTTGGAAAACACCCAACCCTCACTTCACCCGCTACAGTTTGGCTTTCGGGCCCATCACTCCACAGACACTGCCCTGTGTATGCTAACAGAAAACATAAAGAGCTTGCTTGACAGGAGTCCCTGTGTTGGGGCTGTCTTCTTAGACTTGAAGAAAGCCTTTGATTCTGTAAACCATCAGATTCTGCTGTCCAGGTTGACTCAGTTTAACATCTCCAGTCAAGCTCTTCAGTGGTTTACATCGTATCTGTCCCACAGGAAACAGTGTGTGGTAGTTGATGGTGTAAAATCTCAGTATTTGGATTGTGATGTTGGTGTCCCGCAGGGGTCAATCCTTGGGCCAGTATTGTTCTCCCTTTTCATCAATAATTTGCCAAATGTCTGTCCAAATGTATTCTCACAGATGTATGCGGATGATGCAATCATCTACACTCAAGCCAAAAGCACTCAGGAAGCTGCTAATGATCTCACAGCTGCCCTGTCGTCTGTACATAGCTGGCTCAAGGATTCGTGCCTATTGCTAAACACCAAAAAAACTGTTTGCATGTACTTTTCAAAACGTCACACCGAATTGAAGCAATCAAATGTTTTTCTTAACGGAGTGGAACTTGATCTGGTCCCAGAATATAAATACCTTGGAGTTATTCTAGATCCAATATTGTCCTTCAAAAGTCATGTTAAAAAAGTGTCTCAGGTAATCCAATTCAATAATCGGAATTTTCGTCACATCAGGAACAACCTAAACATGAATACTGCCAAAACGTACTTTTACTCCATGATTATTTCTCACATAGATTATTGTTTAACCACTTGGTCTCTTGCCTGCCCCACAACACTTAAAACCATTGAAAACGTCTATAAAAGAGGCCTAAAAATACTTGATAAAAAACCCATTTCCCATCACTACTGTCACATTCTGAAAAAGCATAGGCTTTTAGATTTTAGCAACATGGTCATCCTTAAAAGAGCCTGTCTAATTTACAAGGTTCTACATTCCCTCGCACCACCACCGTTAAAGGAGTACATCAAACGCAAAGACTATTCAGAAAGGACCACGCGAGCCACCACCAGGGGTGACTTGGTCATACCCCCCAGACGGACCACTTTTGGTCAGAATGTATTATCTGTCCAAGGTGGGAATCTGTGGAATAATCTACCACAAGCACTGAAAGAATGTCCTACGTATAGTTCTTTTAAAGCTCAAATGAAAAATTGGTTATGGTCAAACCAAACATGTCCTCATGTATAGTTGCACTATGATTTTAAAAGATCTTTTATGGACACATATTTGCATGTATTGAAGCTGTGGCCAAATTGACTGCAAAATAATGGGAATTGTGCAATGACTGGACTGTGAAATAATTTGGACTGTATGGACTGTATGGAGTGTGTAATAATGGGAACTGTGCAATGAGTGGGTGTGCAATAATGGGAACTGTGCAATGTATGGAGTGTGCAATAATGGGAACTGTGCAATGTATGGAGTGTGCAATAATGGGAACTGTGCAATGTATGGAATGTGCAATAATGGGAACTGTGCAATATATGGAGTGTGCAATAATGGGAACTGTGCATTGTATGGAGTGTGTAATAATGGGAACTGTGCAATAATGGGAACTATGCAATGTATGGAGTGTGCAATAATGGGAACTGTGCAATGTATGGAGTGTGCAATAATGGGAACTGTGCAATGTATGGAGTGTGCAATAATGGGAACTGTGCAATGAGTGGTATTTTATTTGCTGTTTTTAATGTTGTGACCCCAGCCCTTTGGGACAACGGATGGAAATTAGCCTTAGGCTACAATCCGGTGTGTTTACATTCATGTTGTGTCATGATTGTCCATTAACATGCTCTGTCCCAATCAAATAAATAAATAAAATAAATAAAATTGTAGAGGCTGCACATGCAGGAGCACAGAAGTGGGAGGATGGGAGGGACAACTTTAGAAAATAACTCAAGTACTATTAATATTTTAACTTTCGGATATCAATCTTTATCAATACACAGGGCGCAGCCATATTGGATTTTTCAACTCAGAACCAGCTCGGGTTTCTGAAATGTCACCCGAGTTTCCGAATAGGAATTGTGAGATGGATGAGTGTTCCAGTGTACAGTACGTTAGAAGATCCGATCTCCGAGGACAAATGGAATGCAGCATTATTTCTGTGTACATCTTGGGTTTTGGTCCAGTGTACAACATGGGTGCCAGGGAAAAATTATGGAATTTCCTGGTGTGATGTCATGATTTCCAACTAGAAAGTAAAATTATAAACAGTTTTAGCAAAATCTTGAATATAATAATCTTAACTGTTGTTCAATCTGTCACTGTCACTACGCACTATGAAGTAAAACAAAAATGTGTACCAAACACTTCCTCTCCAGAACACTGAGTCAGCAGAGCAACTTCAGATGAAACTGATCACAGGATTAGTGTCCTTAGTGGGACCGGCCCTTCCTAAGATGGCATCTGTTTGGATGAGGCGGGTTTTGCGTTTGTAGCAGTTTTCCACCTGAGTTTGGAGAGTCTGATAATCTCCAGGGATCCTCTTCTCGCCCGAGGACACTGGGGTTAATTAACACAAGATTGAACTGCCAAATATGCAGTGTGTGAAAGCCCCACTTCACCTCTGAGCCATCCTGTGCTGGAGACTGGAGAGGAAGAGGGGAGGAGAGGAGAGGGAGAGGAAGGAGTGGAGAAGGAGAGGAGGGAAGGAGAGGAGGGAGAGAAGGAGGGGAGGAGAGAGAAGAGGGAGAGAGGGTGCAAGCCCAGCGCGAGAGAAGGGAGGGAAGGAGAAAGGGAGTAGAGGGAGAAAAAGAGAGGGAGGAAGAGAGGAGAGGGGATGCAGGCCTAGAGCGCAGGGAAAGAGTGAGAGAGGAGGAAAGAGGAGAGGAGACGACAACTCAGAGCCACGTTTTGCTGCAGACCGGAGAGTGTGCAGGTGTACAGGCCTAGGGCACGAGGAAGGAGGGATGGAGAGACGGAGGAAGATAGGGGGGAGGAGAGGATGGAGGGGGGCAACTCAGAGCCATGGTTCTGCTGCAGTCTGGAATGGATTGAGAGTACAGGCCTGGGGCACAAGGAAAGAGGGAAGGAGAGAGAGATCAGAAAAGGAGAGCAGAGGTATATTTATAGTATATATTTATGCCATACTGTGGAACATTCTGGGGAAATAAAGTTACACAGTGTTTGCCTGGGATCCAGAATACACACTTCTTTGATACTTTACAAATACGTGAGTCTGGTCACTGCTGAATCTCCCAGAGTTCAGATGGGCGTGATTGACGGGTGGATTAGCCAATCAGGGACACGCATGGTCTGTCTGTATTGGAATAAATAAAGAAAAAATATATACCACAAGGGGCTGAAAAACATGGCTGATTTGTGCAGAATCAATGAGCAAAGCAACTGTTAATCTGAGGTGAGAGAAATTTGAATTTGTAAATCATAGGTGAATGAGCTCCTTTGTTTCACATGTCGGAAAAAATGTATCTGATTGGACGATCACAACGTCATGATGTTGGATGATGTATAAAAAACACAGAGAGAACCGTCTGGACCGTAGACTGTATATATAAATGGGCATAGCTAACTCGCTAGTCGTCGCGTTTCAAATAGGAAGTTCTCATGCGGCTCTTCCAGCTCCCACTGACTTGCATTGTAATATCGTCACCCCTCTCTGTGTACCTGCTGCTGTGAGCCTCGTTATTTTGGTTTTAAAATGTTCGTATTAACCTGCTCTACATGATCCAGGGGGTTTTATTTTACTATTTTGTCCATAAAAAAAGTCAGATTCATAATACGACGTCTGGCCCCAAATTCGCCCCTGTAACCGTTAGCATCGCAAGCTTTCTTTGACTGGAGTCGAATGTTTTGAGTGACGTCACATTCATTTAGTCTGGTTTTTATACAGTCTATGGTCCGGACTCGCCAGGCTACCACAGTGCACCTTTACACATGTGAATGGAAAAGTCACTGCAGGCAGATTTAACACGATTTAAACGTACAAATCATGTTTTTTGTCTCATTAATTACCTTTAAAGACAAACCTAATTGAGGCTCGTTTTAAGCTCGTTAGTAAAAGCTTGGCTGGAGGACATGACATTACAGTAATGAACATGCACTCTGCCCCGCCCCCCTCCACGCGGCCCCTCCCTCGGGCCGATCCAACGCCGCACCTGAAAAGGCCAAAGGTCGGAGGTCGCGCTGGTTGCCCTTAGCGATGGGGTGTGTTACGTTTAGTGACGGCTGCCTCGGACGCTGCCCTTTTCACAGGAGTGAGTGAGTTTGAGCCCGAGCGCAGGAGTCACATGTGATTCTAATGAAACGCTCCAGCCCCAGAGCACTGCTAACCTTTAATAAAGACATTTAGCTGAGCGGGCTTTCTGCTTTTCTTTCTTTCTTTCTTTATTTCTTTCTTTCTGAGATCTGTTGTGAATATTGATACTTTACAGCTGGGGATGTGATGCTAACTGAAGGCACTACTCTGTCAGAAGCTCTATTAGACTTTAATCTGATCTTTATTTTAACACATTCTGATTTTCAGTTAGTCACTCTCACCTTTTTGTTGAAACTCAAACCTCTAAACAGGACCAAGAACACGCTGTTATTTGAGAGGGACATATTTAAGAGCACAAAGCAGCTCACCTGTTGTAGCTCCAGCTTTTTGGTCAGATTGTGTTAAAACAAAACTCAGATTAAATTCTAACTTGAGTAACAGCTTCAAACAGAGCAGCGTCTACAGTTAGCATCACACCCCCAGAAAATCAATTCTCCTCATTCCCTCTCTTCTTTCTCTCCTCTCTCTCCTCCTGTCTTTCTGGAAGATTGACAGCTGTGATGGAGCTCAGATTGGCTGCTCCTGCTCCGGGTGAAAGGGCTCAGACCAGAGATCCCTGGTTAGCATCAAACACCACCTCCTCTGACGGCACCGGCATTCTGCTATGAAAGATCTGCGGAGAGGCGACCCCGCTCAGTAAGAATGCATGTTTTTCAATTACAATAATAGTTTCAACAATAAAAACACAACATGCAAAATGGATTGATTAATACTCCCATACTGTGGAACATTCCAGGCAAAAGGATGGAGACAAGCATGTGGTGGAAGCTTCGCCTAAAAAGTTACATAATGTGCCTTTAAAGCAGGCCTATTCTTTTATCCATGTTATAGTTGTTTCCTTCTCATTGATCCTCTGAAGTTGTATTTGGAGTGATTCTTGCATGTTTGAGTCATCTTTAATCTCTTATTTTCTTCTTCTTATTAAGACGCCATATTGGTGAGCTACCTTTGTTTTCATCCTACTGCTATATGCACACTGCTTTGTACTTCATTCTCCAATCTTTTTGGTACAAATAAAAATAAATAAATAAACAACTATTAGTTAATGTGATGTGCAGCTATCCATAGGAGGGGCCCACAGCATGCGGCGCTTTGTTGGCATGACGTTTACTCCAACATCAGCTCCTATTGGACACCACAGTTTTTTAACGCAGAAATCACTGGACATGTTTCTTTTATTAAACTGTTTGAAATGAATATTGTGACTTAAAATGTGCAAATTTTAACAATTTGATCCACGGGTGTAGTAATTATTTGTACCTTTAAGGTGGACTATGTAGTTTTTCTGTATGGAGAAGTTATTGCGTTGTCTGGAATGTTTCATAGTAGGACATTAAACCTTTCTATCTTAATGGAAACCAAACCAGACCAAGTTACAGATCTGTGGGAAGGCGACCCCACTCACAATCAGAATGCCTAAGTATTTTTGAGCAAGATTTACAGTACTTTAAGACAGATTTAAGACAACTCAACCAGTAAAAAACATACTTTTCTCAAGTGATTTTAACTCCTTTAGATACTTCTTTTTTTACAGTGCTCTTCTTATCTCCCATCACACATCAGCACGTACGTTTTTACAGAGTCTTCTGATCTCTCCTCGTCAGTGAATAAAGATTGCAAACTGCCTTTAACAGGGTCAAAGTATCCTGGCCCCGAACGCCACCTCTGCTCCTCCACCTCACCTCCCCTTCCTCTCTCTCTCTGCTGTGTGCGTATGGGGCAGGAGGAAGCGTCTCGGGAGGGGGAAACCAAGTCGTGCCGTTTGATTGACACTTGCGAACGAAGTCCACGGAGCGTATCGCGGCGGATCAGAAGCCCAAGCTCTGACCCCGGCCCTTTATTAGGTCCAGAAATGAAAAGTCAACCTTCCCTCACCGAACCATTTAACCGAGAGAGTCCACGCTCGCATGCACACACGGCGTCGATTCTGCGGAGGGGTCGAAGGTCACACTGACAAAAAACTCTTAAGATTTTGACTCGAGAAACCTGTCGCCAAGGAAAGGTTGAAAGCGCCAATTGAGCGGGGCTAAAAAGAGAAGTAAAATGTCAAAAGTTCAGCAAGCCAAAATTCAACAGTGACAGTTGTATTAAGAGCGTAGTATGTCGGGACACGTATAGATCTGATTTCCAATAACTTTGACTGAAGGGGTTTTTATTGTGACCTTTTGGAGACGCGAGGGCCATTACAGAAGGGCAGGGCTGGTATTTGCAGAGGTGTGGTGTTAAAGAGCATCCCTATATGCCCACACACCAGCAGGCAACGGGTTCTGTAACTTAAAGGTCCCTACATGGTGCATTATTTATATGGGTTCAACTTTTGGACACCTTTTGCTTTGGTGGTGTAAAACATGCAGACGTATAGAATTGAGCTATGGGTTTTTGTTGATTAAATCCAACCATGTGAGTCAACCAAAATGTTTTCTGTCCCTCATGGACTGACTGTATATATTAATGGACATAGCTAATCTGCTAGCCGCCACGTTCCGACGAGTTTCCAGCTTCATCGACTCTGGCTCCAATTGACTTTACATTAAAAAAAAAAAAAAAAATAAAAAAATAAAAAGTCAACCCTCTCTCTGTAACTGCTGCTGTGAGCCTCGTCATTTTGGTCTTAAAATGTTCGTATTAACCCACGCTACATGATCTTGGTGTTTTTATTTCATTACTTTGTCTGTAAATAAATTCCTATTCCTATATGGAACTTGGCTCCACATTTGCCCCTAACTGCCAAACACTATTCACCTTATTCCGCCCCACCCACTTTTGTCTCTAAATGCTCCTAAACTGCACTTTTTTGGGGTGGCACTTCCGGTTAAACGTGGATGACATAAAGTCGGTTCATTTGTGTAAAATGTTCCGTTTTCATGGGCACCAACAAGTCACACTGCAGCGATTCTCTGGAGGTTTTAAAACGGCTTTATCATCCATATTGAAATTATTTGCTGTCAAGATTGGCCCCGTACAAAATAATAAAACCCGAATTATGATGGTGGCACCCACGGCAACTTCTGGAAAAAGGTGATAGAATTGAGTTATGGGTTTTTGCTGATCAAATCCACCCATGTGAGTCAACCAAAATGTTTTCTGAGGGTATGCTTGTATTTCAAATTCTAGAAACTATCTATCCCATGCTGACTGTATAAGGACTTTGTTAACCTGCTAGCCGCCATGGTCCAAATAGGAAGTGTTCATGGGCATGTTTCCTGCTCCATCGACTCCATAAACTCTTTATAATTACATGCAGACAGTTCACAGTGGATTTATTTTGACCTCATGAGCTGCTTATACAATATATCTGTACTGGGACACATTTTGTTTAAATATATGAAAAACATCAGATACAGGACTTTTAAGATTCATTGTATAACTTTTCTGGTGGAGGGTATTAGGGAGATGCTATTGCTTTGGTTGGTATGTTCCACAGTATGACATTAAAAGTCTAATCTGTTTTTCTTTCATTAGAGATGATTTTACATTTCAGAAATACCAGATTGATCTGTACCTTGGCCTGCTTGTCTCCATGAACGTTTAATGCTGTATTGTGAAACATTCCCGGCTGAACAGTTAAGTACATCTACAAGGAGACTAGCATGTGGCATACCCTCCCCAAGAAAAGTTACACAATGCACATTTAATGTTATTTGTAGGGAGATAGTAGCTCAGATGGTACAACATTTGTCCATTGATCTGAAGGTTGGTGTTTCGAATCCCGCTCTCTATATAAACATTGGTGTGATTCCAGCTTCCACAGATGAATGCTGTCATTGTGTCCTTGGGCAAGACGTTTAACCCACCTCGCCCCTAGTGTCTGCGTACACTGGTGTTTGAATGGGCGAGTGGTTCCTTGATGTAAAGTGCTTTGAGTGCCTTGAAAGTGGAAAAGCACTCTATAAAAATGTGACCATTTACCATTTTGTGGAATATTTCATAAAAAGCAACGCCATCTCTGTGAGAAAAGCCGTTAGCAGATCAGCCACCAATAAAAGTTACACAGTGCAGCTTTAACTTTGAAGTGAAATTAAACTTTTATAACTCAATCTCTTTTATAACTAGCCTTATTACAGTAGTTTAGCTGAATCCTTTTAAGACAGAAGTAACTCGTAGACTTTGCGTGGCGTTGCATATGGAGCAGCGTCACTGCTCGGCCCTCTCCAGACAGAGGAGAGTTAGTGAATAATGCATCGCGTCAATCACACAAACGGACAGCTCTCAAACACTGACAGCTGAGCCATTGTATGTGGAAAATATCCTAAAGTTACCTCATAAGATTTAAATGTAATTATAATGGTGAGATAAACACATGCTGAGAGAATGTGATGTAAGATGGAGGGCAGGGGTGTGTTTAAGTCTAGAGGAGTTTTTGAAAGAAATGACCAAACTGAAATATACAAATGTTTAACAGGAAGCAGGCTAGATCAAAGACTGGACCAGACACCAGACCACAGACGAGACCAGAATTAAAACCAGAAACCAGTCCACATCCAAGACCAGAACAAACACTGCACTAAAGACCAGACCTGAGACTACAGACCTGATCATAGACCTGACCAGACCAGAAACCAGACCAGAGACCAGACCAAAGACTAGACTAGAGACCTGACAAAAGACCAAGTCAAGTAACCAGTAACCAGTCCAGAAACCAGACCAGAGTCCATACTAAAGACAAGACCAAAGACCATAAGTGACCATACTGTAGCTCCAACCATGACAGACCAAACCAGAGACCAAACCAGACCATAGACCGGAAACCAGAGACCAGACTAGAGACCAGAGACAAGACCAGGGACCAAAAACTAGACCAAAAACTAAGCCTGACCATAGATCAGACCAGAGAGCAGAGACCAAACTAAAGACCAGACTAAAGACCATAGACCAGACAAGAGACAATACCAGGGACCAAAGACTAGACCATAGATCAGGCCAGAGAGCAGAGACCAAACTAAAGACCAGAGTAAAAACTAGAAACCAGTCCATATCAGACCAGAAACCAGACCAATAATTATTCAAATGTGAACTGCCATCATGAGAATATCCAAAGTTAATTGAAACCCCAGAATCCCGCCTGATACAGTTGTGATAGTAACACTTATAGTAAGACTCATTTAAAGGTGTGATGCACTGGTGTCAGGAGCCCTGTTTTACATCTGAGTCATTTGTGGAACAGTCTGTTCTTTTCAATTTGTCACTACGACTCCAGCTCCTCTCTCTCTCTCTCTGCTCACAGGACGCGATTTCAGACTCAGTTTTTGAGGAGAAGTTTAGCTGAAAAGAGTTTAAAAATGACAGTACAATTTTACGCTAATGTATTTTTCAAAAGGCAAAAATATCCTGTGATTACAATGAACTGAAAATAAGTTTGATTTACAAGCGAGCAAAGTCTGCAAAAGGAGGAAGTATGTTTTAAAAGATGCTGTACCTGATTTTTACTGTCTTAAAAATGTGAAAAACAGAACTAGTTTAAATGGTTTGCAGTGGTCCAAAGTTCTTCCTCACTGTTCTTATACTTTCAGAGCATCCTAATTATTCACCACAATGAGTTTATAAGTATTTTTCACAACTTTCAAGAGCCAGTGCTAACAATTATCATGCTAACAACTATCATGCTAACAGTGGACTTCTTTATTCTCTGACAATAAAACATTTTATAATTAGATGCAGGCAGAACACAGCAGACTTATTTTGACCTCAAGAGCTGTTTATACATTATATTGTATTTGTAGACTAGACCAGAGACTAGACCAGAGACTAGACCAGAGACACGACCAGAGACTAGACCAGAGACAAGACCAGAGACACGACCAGAGACTAGACCAGAGACAAGACCAGAGACTAGACCAGAGACTAGACCAGAGACTAGACCAGAGACAAGACCAGAGACTAGATCAGAGACGAGACCAGAGACGAGACCAGAGACTAGACCAGAGACTAGACCAGAGACTAGACCAGAAATTAGAGCAGAGAGTAGACCAGAGACTAGACCAGAGACGAGACCAGAGACTAGACCAGAGACAAGACCAGAGACAAGACCAGAGACCAGACCAGAGACTAGACCAGAGACAAGACCAGAGACTAGACCAGAGATTAGACCAGAGACAAGACCAGAGACTAGACCAGAGAAAAGACCAGAGACTAGACGAGAAATTAGAGCAGAGAATAGACCAGAGACTAGCATTTCCGGCGCTGGTGAGAGCCGCAGCTGGTTGCATCGCGCTCCTCTATTTTCCAACTTTTTTTGCTCTTTACCTTTTTTGTGTGTTTGTACTTTTTGTAAATAGTGTGTATAAAGTTAAGTACTTCAGAAACGCGTTGGTTCTGCTTCGCTTCAACTTTTCTTTTGTTGGATTTTCGCCAATTTTCACCGGCGCGATGTGCGTGGGCCCGCGACCCCCCATTGTATACACAAAGGATCAGCTGTTAGCGCTGCGCTGCGCTGTAGTGTTTCCCCGAGACCGCCATGACATCCCGGCGGAGCTGCTACGGAAGACGCGCAGGGGCCGACGTGCTGGACGCAAACTCCGGGAAAAGAAGAGACGCTTCAGACCTGTGCTCCCCTCTGTCATCGCGGGAAACGTTCGGTCTATTTCGAACAAGACGGACGAATTAGCGGCGCTCACGCGATATCAGCGGGAATACAGAGACAGTAGCATCATGCTTTTCACGGAGTCCTGGTTAACCCCGCAAATCCCGGATTCAGCTGTTGCTATGGACAACTTTCACCTGCTGCGCGCAGACAGGACGGCAGAGAGTGGTAAGAAGAAAGGAGGAGGTCTGGCTCTGTTTGTGAATGAGAAGTGGTGCAAAGCTGGACATTGTACAGTGAAGGAACAGCTGTGTAACAGAGACATTGAGCTGCTGGCTGTTAGCATGAGACCATATTATCTGCCCCGGGAGTTCTCACATGTGATAGTGATCGCTGTCTATGTTCCTCCCTCTGCTAATGCTGAGACAGCATGTGACACACTGCACTCCTGTACTAGCACACTACAAACAAAGCATCCACAGGCTCTCTTCCTGATTTCTGGAGACTTTAACCATGCATCTCCTGCACCTGTTCTGCCTACATACACCCAGTATGTTACCTGCCCCACAAGAGACAATAAAACACTGGATTTATTTTTTGCCAACGCCAAGGAGGCTTATTCTTCATCCCCACTGCCTCCCCTGGGAAGAGCGGACCACAACATTGTCCATCTGCGGCCTGTGTACCAGCCTATTGTGCACAGACAGCCTGTGGTGCCCCGTGTGGTGAAGAAGTGGACTGCTGAGAGTGAGGAGGCTCTGAGAGACTGTTTTGACACCACAGTGTGGACAGAGCTCTGTGACCCACATGGGGAGGACATCAATGCAGTGACAGAGTGCATCACGGACTACATCAACTTTTGTTTTGAAAACATCGTCCCCTCCCAGACGGAGCGGTGTTTTTCAAACAACAAGCCGTGGATTAACCCTGACATAAAAGCTCTGCTGAAGGAGAAGAAGAGAGCTTTTAGGTCAGGGACCAAGGAGGAGCTGAAGGCTGCACAGAAGGAGCTGAGGAGGAAAATCAGGACGAGCCAAGCCAGCCAAAAGAGAAGGATGGAGCAACAGCTGCAGCAGAAGAACATCCAGGGGGTGTTCTTCTGCCTTGGAGAAGCCTCAAGACGATCTCAGGCTTCAAAGCGCCTCCTGCCCAGACGGAGGGGGATCTGCGGTGGGTAAACGAGCTCAATTCTCACTTCCTGAGATTTGATCAATCACCCACCACTCCCCCCACCCAGCTGCCAGCTCTCACCTCCCCAGCTGGACAATGGGGAACTCCTGCACCTCTTCACACCTCTGCCTCTGCTCTTCAGCCCACCACTACACATGGACTCACCCATCCCCCCAGCCTGCCACTGTCATTTTCTACAGCCCAGGTGAGACTGGAGCTCAAGAAGATCAGACCCAGGAAGGCAGCAGGACCAGACGGCATCAGCTCCAGGCTCCTTAAGTCCTGTGCAGACGAACTGTGCGGAGTTATGGAGCATGTCTTCAACATGAGCCTTAAGCTGAGGGTGGTACCACAACTCTGGAAGACCTCCTGCGTGGTACCAGTGCCTAAGACACCGCACGCTAAAGACCCCAGCAGCTTCAGGCCGGTGGCTCTAACATCGCACCTGATGAAGACACTGGAGAGACTGGTCCTTGGCCACCTCCGCTCCACCGTGAGCTCAGCGATGGACCCGCTGCAGTTTGCATACCGGCCTGGCATCGGAGTGGAGGACGCCGTCATCTACCTGCTGCACCGCTCACTGTCTCACCTGGAGAACCCCGGCAGCACTGTGAGGATTCTCTTCTTTGACTTCTCCAGTGCTTTCAACACCATCCAGCCACTGCTCCTGAGGGACAAACTGGAGACCGCCGGTGTGGACTGTGACCTGGCAGACTGGATCCTGGACTACCTCACAAACCGGCCCCAGTTTGTGAGAGCCAAGAACTGCGTGTCTGACCTACTGACCTGCAGTGTGGGGGCGCCCCAGGGCACGGTCCTCGCGCCCTTTCTTTTCACACTTTACACTGCAGACTTCAGACACAACACGGACAGCTGCGTCCTGCAGAAGTTCTCTGATGACTCTGCCATCATTGGCTTCATTAAGGATGATGACGATGTGGAGTACAGAGGACTAGCGCAGGACTTTGTGGACTGGTGTCAGCAGAACCACCTCATCATCAATGCAGGGAAGACCAAGGAGATGGTGGTGGACTTCCGCAGACGCCACTCTACTGTCACCTCAGTGAACATCCAGGGAAGGGACATTGAGAGAGTGGACTCTTACAAGTACCTGGGTGTTCATCTGAACAACAAACTGGACTGGACTCACAACACAGATGCACTGTACAGGAAGGGCCAGAGTCGGCTCTATCTCCTGAGGAGACTCAGGTCTTTTGGAGTGAGGGGGCCACTCCTGAAGACCTTCTATGACTCTGTGGTGGCATCAGCCATCCTGTACGGTGTGGTCTGCTGGAGCAGCAGCATCACAGAGAGGGAGAGGAAGAAGCTGGACAAGGTCATCAAGAAGTCCAGCTCCGTCCTGGGCTGTCCTCTGGACTCAGTGCAGCAGGTGGGGGACAAGAGGGTCCTGGCTAAGGTCATCTCTATGCTGGACCATGAGTGTCACCCCCTGCAGGACGCCCTGTCTGCTCTGGAGAGCAGCTTCAGTGACAGACTGATTCACCCTCGCTGTGTGAAGGAGAGGTTTCGCAGGTCTTTCCTTCCTGCTGCTGTTAGACTGTACAATGAACACTGTTAACACTGAACACGTGTCATTCAACTCTATCTATGTGCAATACTGAAGACCTCTGGTACAATTCACTTATGTCATTTACTGATATTTATCCTGTCTGTACATAAACATAGTCATTACTGTAAATAACATAATATACTGAAGTCACTTTACTGAGATTTACTCTGTTCATATGCTGCACTGTTACTTTTATTGTACATAATAGTATTTTTTGGTATTTTATATTTTGTATTTTATATTTTTGCTCCACCAAAACAAAATTAGAGTCTATCTTTAAGTCTATTTCTAAATTATTCTTTTCTTAGCTATTATCTATTATCTTGTTTTATTGCATGTTCCATTTTCCTGCTGTTCTTGAACTGTGCGTTGCAACACTGGAATTTCCCCACTGTGGGACTAATAAAGGTATATCTTATCTTATCTTATCTTAGACCAGAGACTAGACCAGAGACTAGACCAGAGACCAGACCAGAGACTAGACCAGAGACCAGTCCAGAGACCAGACCAGAGACTAAACCAGAGACAAGACCAGAGACAAGACCAGAGACAAGACCAGAGACAAGACCAGAGACTAGACCAGAGACAAGACTAGAGACTAGACCAGAGACCAGTCCAGAGACAAGACCAGAGACAAGACCAGAGACCAGACCAGAAGATGAACCAGAGGCCATAGTCCAAAGAGTCCAGAATAGAGGCCAGACCAAATATTATAGAGACCAGACCAGAGATCACATACCAGAGACTAGAGACCAGACCAGAAGCTAAACCAAAGACCATAGTCCAGAGAGACCAAACAAGAAACGAGACCAGCTCCATTGTGTCTCTCATAATCTGCTCTTGTGAAATCCCTACATTTGTTTCTTGAATAGAAATAATCTGATGTAGAATCTTGTCTAATTTAAATCTGTACGGTGGCTGCAGAGGGACAAAATGGGCTCCATTAAAATGAACAGTACAGAAGTGATTATCAGCACAAACCAATGGGAGTGTTATCAGTGCGTGAGTGACAAAGGCTGGACTGTGTTCTATCTGCAACAATAAGGCTGTTTAAGGAGCGTTTGTGAAGAAGGACATTTTAGAGCAAACTGTAAAAGACTGAATTTGGCCATTCTCTCCTGGGAGAAAACATGCAATATATTTTTGTTGTTGCATAGTTATGTTTCAGACTGGATTTAAAGATGTCTTAATATCCTATACCAATTTACCACAGTGAAAATAATGATAGAAACACATTTTGGCACAAAAAAAAGAAAAAAAAAAGAAAAGGTGGAACTCTGCAGATTTTATTATGTCGTTTTAGATCAATATTGTTTTCTTCATGCTAAAAGGTCCTAAGCTTAAACAACAAGATTAATTCTCATGATAGTTTTGAGTTCAAACTCAAAACAATCCATCTGATCAGGCTCCTGCTGTCACCATCGCCCTGGCCACCAGTGGTTCAGACCAATCACAGAGCAGCATTGTGGTTTGGGGCGGAGCCAAAGGTGAAGGGTCTAAATGAACCAAAACAAACATAGCAGCGCAGATAGATCTACTGGATTGAGACTGAAGACTCAACTGGATTTAATTAAAGTTTAATTTCTCAGCTTGTTCTGTTGTTGTGATGCTTTGACCAATCAAATTGAAGTATTTTCCTGATGAATTTGGTTCACAGTTTCATCAGTCTAGTGTTGCCCTGGTTACGCAGCAACTATTTTCCACCTAATTCACATTAAATTAAGGTGAAATACTACAAGGCCCACATTTTTAAAGCTGCATGTTAACTGTCAAGGTGACTAAAAGTTTTGGAAAAAAAAAAAAAAAGTCAGAACAAAGCATTTTATATCTTTAAGACCTGGACTCCTTTTTCATCATAACTGGCTTTTCTTGTGTTAATTCCACTGCTAATGTCCTTCCTTTTAAGTCCACCTTAAATCTGCCGTACTCCTTTTAAGTCCACCTTAAATCTCCCGTAGTCTTGTGCATATTTACCTCAAAGATAATTACCCCTGACATGGTCTTCCTGGTGCTTTCTTAAGTTTGCCGATGGCGTGGTGAAAGTTTAAAAGACTCGAGACCAAAGTCAGAGCTGCGTACGGTTATGAAAATGATGGACAAACAGAAAGTAGTTGGTGACTTTGAAGGACGCAGACACAAGGACACATATGAGACGAGGTTTAAAGAGCGTCTCCGGAGATCAGCTCTCCTCCTCTTCCTCCTCCTCTTCCTCCACAGCCCGGTCAATATTAGCTCAACAACGGAGGATACTTGATGTACCGGCATGCAGTCAAGTTTACCAAACACAGTGGGAAGGCTACGGGGAGAGGGGGAGGAGGGGAGGGAGAGTAAGAGAGAGGGGGAGGGATGTGGGAGGAAGAGAGGGATGGTGGTGAGGGAGAAGGACGGAGGGGAAAGATGGAGAGAGGAGGAGATGGCGGGAATGAGAGGTGAGAAAGGGGAGAGAGAAAGCGATGTTGAGAGGAGGTATGGTGAGAGAGGGAGAGGAGAGAGTGGTTAAGAGAGAGAGAGAGAGGGGAGAGGTAAGAAAGAGAGGGAGCGAGAAGGATGGGGAGAGCAAAAGTTATGTTGAGAGAATAATAATAAAGCCATACACTTGTACACAGACAAGACACAGACTTTCAAAGCACTACACTAGTCACACGATTCTTCATTCTCTCCACATGGTGGTGGCCACGGTTGCCCTGGGGCTGATAGAAGCAAACCTGCTGATCTGTGCCATCTGCCCCTCTGACCACCACTCCAACCAGGTACACACACAACACTTTCATACTAGTCAAGGTGGGTAAAGTGTCTTGCCTAAGGACACAACGACAGAACTTGGGGGACCACTGACTGAGCCACAGAGAAGGAGAGGAAGGGAGGAAGGAAAAGGGATGAGAGACAAAGAGAGAGCGTCAGGAGATGAGAGAGTGGGGAGGAGGATAGAAACAGATGGGGCGTAGTTAAGGAGGAGATAAAGAGAAGGAAGAGAGTGACTGAGGAGGAGAGGGATGGAGGAGGTGTCAGAAAGAAAGGGAAGAGCGAAAGAATAACTCAGGGGGAAGTGATGCTGACAGGAGAGAGAGAGAGAGAGAGAAGGGGGGAGGGAAAGAGAGAGTGAAATGGTTGGAGGGAGAGAAAGAGAGAGGAGATGAAAAAACAGCCAAGGGCATTCAGATCCTGCAGCTCTGCTTAGACAAATAAACCACAGCTCCAAACTCCGCGGAGTAATTATGGATTCAAATGGAGTCGTCCAAAACTCCAACTCGGTGAATGCTGGGATTCAGTTGGGGACTTTCCTCATCAGCCAATCACAGCCTGTTCCGATAGTTTAGACTGGACCCATAAAATCCAGCCCGAGCACTCATAGAATTGCGGTTACGTTCCATTCACTTTCGATTTCTATCACAATGGTGGCTCCTCTCTCCGAAATTGCTGCTGTCGTTTTGATCTTGAAATGTTCGTATTAACCCGCTCTACATGATCCTGCTGTTTTTATTTCGATTTTGTCCGTAAATCAAGATATAAACATTAATAACAGACCAATCCGGCACCTTCTTTCCCTAAGGTTGCTCAGGCTAGCTTTAGCAACAGGTTTGATTGACAGTGTTGCTAAGCGTGAAGGGGCGTTACCTTCAACAGCTTCGCTCCAGATTGGCTCTTTGGTTGCTATGATACTCGTGGTCAGAATTCCGAATATAGAACTCAGCTCCAAATTCGCCCATACAGTATAGCCGCAAGCCTCCATGAGCTTCATTTGACTGAAGGGGGTCACATCACACTCCCTTACACCACTTCTTCATACAATCTATGGTGTAAATACACTCTCTCTTCTACCCCATCCCTTCCGCAGCAGTAGAACCAGCAGCCTCCTCAGCCTCTCCATCTCCTTCTCTTCACCTCCACAGTTTCTATGCCTGGTTATAATGTTGCAGAAATCTCTACCTTTAATACTTGCGTATCACTTACTCAGATAAAAAGTCAAAGTCCACACATACATACTGTACATACTTGCATGTCTCTATTGTGATGGACAACTTTAATGCCAAACATTCCAGGCAACGCAAACACTACTAATGTTTGCACTGTGCTATAATTACATACTCACTTAACATGCTCTATCCATGCATATATTTCATAATTAAAGGTGCGTTAAGGATCTGTCACCTGCTTGTTTCTATGGAGATGTCATTGTTCTGCCTGTTATGTTCCACAGTATGATATTAAACAGCTCTACTTTACATTTATTCAATTACAGCTGGTTTTATAGCTCAAAATACCTATACAAACAGACATTCTGACTGTGAGCGGGGTCGTTTCTCCACAGATCTGACCTGTAATTTAGTCTGGTTTGGTCTCCATGAAGATAGAAAGGTTTAGTAGTACCTTTAAATAAGCATGGAGGATGGTGCAGGTTAAGTTATAGTTGTAGTGCCTCTCACTCTATCACTGATCACTGCTCAACATTTTGTCCTTATCTGTACTTCCTCATCTCCTCCTGCTCATCCCTACACCCTTGTCTCCTAACTCCTAGCTCCTCCCTCCTCCGTCCCGTCTCTCTCGGTCTGTTTGTCTTTAGCTCTTCTTTAATGGAGCTGAGATTGCGCTCCCAGAGTCAATAGTCCCTCAGTAAAATGGAGCTGGATCTTGCTCCAGGCCTCTGCTGAGAAGAGTTCATTGTATTATCTTACATTTCCGTGGTTCATCCCAATAATGGCTGTGATAACTCGTCTCCACAGCATCACAGGAGGACTTCAGACTTTATGTAAGGTGACACAAAGAAAGGGAACTCTGCTTAAACAAGTGGAAGATTTACCTAAGAAATGAGAGACGGTTTTAAGCAGGACAGATCTGAGACAAATAGATTTTAACGGCTACTTGGAGGGTGGAGGGTCTGTCACCTGCTTGTCTCCATGGAGATGTTATTGCTTTGCCTGGAATGTTCCATGGTATGACGTTAAACAATCTATCTAGCATTTTATTCATTATGGGTGTTTCTATTGCTCAAAAATACAACAATTCCTTCTGTGAATAGGGGCGCCTCTTCACAGATCTGAACTGTAATGTAGCCTAGTTGTCTCCCTTGAGATAGATAAGTTTAATCTTACTGTGTAATATTCCAGACAATCAATCAATCAAACTTTATTTATAAAGTGCTTTTCATACAAAAATCTAAGTGCTTTACAGTGATTAAAAACAGCCCCAGATTTCCTTCCACCCACCCAACTTAGCCCCACAGGTGCCCAACCCCACACAACCAAACAACCCAAACAGTAACACACACATATACACACACATACACACACCCACATGCACACACATGCACACACACTCACACACATACTAACATGCTAAAATAAAACTACACATAGTAAAATGTGAGGCTGAATACAGGCGAACCGGTTGAGAAAGCACCACCAGAGGAGCCGTCTACACCAGGAGCAGAGAGCCGTCTACACCAGAGGAGCCGTCTACACCAGGAGCAGAGAGCCGTCTACACCAGAGGAGCCGTCTACACCAGGAGCAGAGAGCCGTCCACCTCCACCCGGAACCGCCACAGGGCCCAGGAGGGAGAAGAGGCCCAAGCACCATCCCTCCACCAGGACACAGGGCCCAAGAGAGAGATGAGGCCCAAGCACCAACCCTCTACCAGGAGCTCACGGGACAGACCCCGGCAGCTGCAGCCGACCACTGCTCCCGGTGCTGAGGGCTCCTACAGAGGAAACACTGGAAATCCTGAAAATGATAAAGGAATATGAGTTCAAACTAATAATACGCCTAAAATAAATACATCAAATAAAATATGAATAATAAAAACAAGTAAAAAGTATAAAATTTCAATCAAAGGCCAAGCTAAACAGGTGGGTCTTGAGCCTACTCTTAAAAACATGAACATTCTCTGCAGCCCGAGGTGTTTTAGGCGAGTTAAAAGAATAGTGAGGTCTACTGTGTCAAAGGCAGCGCTCACCAGTCACCTTTTGTGAATTACAATTTATTCTAAAATCATTTAAAATCTTTGCCAAGGCAGTCTCGGTGCTGTGGTTCACCCTAAAACCAGATTGAAATTTTTCCAAAATGTTGTGATCATCTAAAAAATCATTTAGTTGGATAAAAACAAGTTTTTCTAAAAATTATTTTACAATAAGAGACTCAGCAGAGGGCGGACATTTAAAAGGCATGTTTAAAGTTAACGGGGACTGAGTAACTACAGGAATTTGTGATGAATGTGCTTTTGGAAGGGATCTGACATTATTGATGTTGGCAGTAAATTTATGAAAAGTTTTATGCTTATGTCGCTCTCTGCTGATCACGGGAATTCACTAATTTTTTCATGCTTCTTCTAGAGTGAGTTTGATATTGTATGAGAGGAGACGGGATCCGAGGATGTTGGGGTGTAGGCGGTCCTTTTTAAAAAGTTCAGGTCTCTTAAAAAATGTGATAAAATTGTCCATGTAGGGGATTTTATTCTCTCTGAATCTGTGATGTCCTTCACGAAAGCACCTGAGTGACAGAAGGTGTGGCCTTTGTTTACTTTCATGTGCCGGACCATGGATGAGCCGAGAATTAACATGGACACGTCTGGCCTGGATGCCGAGGCCGAGGGCATTGCAGAGACATGAGCCGGGCTCCACGAGGCGCTTATCCCGACTGCTTCGCATGAGCAGAGAGGGGCAGTGGGTCCTCCCCCGTCACGCCGAGCGGACGGACCCGGCATGTGTGAGGCGGAATCTCCAAGCGCTGCAGACCCTCCGGGTGGCACTGGGGCCACAGTTGGAGAAGACCTGGATAGCAGCAGTTACCCAAGGCTGGTGGCGATACGTTAATGACCATGCCCCGCGCTCCGAAGCGATCTGATTGTGGAGCCGTACAAGGCAGTAACATCTCCATGGAGACAAGCAGGTGACGGACCCTCCACTAGAAATGCACATTTAATACACTTAAAGGTGCACAAAACTTAACACCACCTGCTTGCCTCCATGGATATGTAATTGTGTTGCATGGAATGTCCCATAATATAGCATTAAAATACTTTATCTCCTTGGTGACAAGCAGGTGATGCCATCAGAGAGAAGAGAGAAGATTAATGCCATACTGTGGAACATTCCACTCCATGGGTACATACAGGTTATCTTCACTGCAAAGCCAACCTACTTTGATTGCAGCTACTGTTTGAGCTTTAAATACCTAAACACTTTTACCTCTGTCAGTTTGACGTTATAATTAAACATTACTAAGAATGATCTCATTTAAATGTGAAAATAAAAGTATAAAAGGGTGACTGAGCTAAACCCTGTAAGTCCTGGAGCAGAGCAGTGACGCAGAGCCTCCGCCACAGTCTGTGATTAAACACTGATGCTGCTACAGAATGGAGTAAAAGGCCTCAGTGGGGGATTTCGCCTCACTACCTGGCATCCCTCCTCTCCGCGCATTCAGGACGTTGCCAGATGTTAGCGGGACACCGGGAAAACCTGCTGATTCGGACAAAAGCCTTGGAAAAAAAATGGAATCATCAGAACAAAGCGGTCTCCCGGTGCGGACATGAAGGAGAGATGTCAACGCCGCGTCCTTGTCTCACAAACAGCCGCAGGACGCCACTGGACCCCCTGCTGGACGGGGGAGGTGGAGCGTGAAATGCAGTACAGGGGCTGCTAAAGTTTGGCTTCTGACAGTTTAACGCAGTTTTCAAGGTTTAACAGAGAGAGGTGATGGCTTATTCTCGCAGCTAAAAGAGCAGGTTTTCACGCTGTGCTACAGGTAACCGTGGTGATAGGAGCTGCTGTAGATTCACACAGGGATAACCTTTAGACATGTGTATTTTGGTGCTCAAAGGAAAACATTCTCTGTATTTGACCCGTCCTTTGGTGAAACGTGTCAAAAGCAGTGGGAATTCATCCAAAGGACAATAATATTACCAAGTTCTGTCTGTTGTTGTGTCCTTAGGCAAGACACTTCACCCACCTTGCCTTGTATGAATGTTGTGAGTGAGTGAGTGGTGGGAGGGGCAGATGGCGCAGATTGGCATGTTCTGTCAGTCTGTCCCAGGACAGCTGTGGCTACAGGAATATCTCAGTAACACCAGAGTGTGGAGTGAAGGAATAATGACTACAGACTTCAACACGCCTGTGAAGTAGATTCCAAGTGTAAGGCATTATTATTATTATTATTATTATTATTATTATTATTATTATTAATAATGTAAATATACATTTTAGCACAATGTCATATATTGGTCTAAATATAAACCTGTTTCCGTCCTGCATTAGGCCCTCTCCCTCTTCTGAGCTCAAATGTCTCCTGACATTTCACTTTTAGCTTGTTACAAACTATTGACTGCATCACAACAAAGTCCACTAAGACGAACTTGTAAAAGTTACATTTATTCTATTCTATTCTATTCTATTCTATTCTATTCTATTCTATTCTATTCTATTCTAATGAACAATTATTGAAGAAATGACCAAGAGATAATCAAAAACATCTGAAAAAAATGTAATTAACAGTAAACAGGAGTTAAAAAGGACAGTCCTGTTTGTGAACACATTATTAAAATCATCACATATTATGAATTTATTCGACAATCTCGTCTGATCTCTGAATTTAAGCAGGTTTGGGTCTGGTGATTAATTACTAAAAAGCTGCCCATTCACTAAACAGATGTATAAGTACAGCGAGATGTAGAGTCAGCCTGTTTATCACAGTGGGAAGACTAACACAAACTTTTACTCAAGTAGGAGTTAAATAATGCTGTCTGAAAACCACTCCTAGAAATACAACTTGTTTAAAAAGGTTACTCAAGTAAATGTACTGGAATAAACGTAACTACCACTTCGGCAATTAACCAGACTTAGAAAACTGGTGCTGTTGCAGAAGTTTGGCAGGTCTAGAAATAAAGAAAGGTAATTGTGATTGCAGGGTCTAAACCAGTACTAAACCAGGACTAAACCAGGACTAAACTAGGACTAAACCAGGACTAAACCAGGACTAAACTATGACTAAACCAGGATTAAACCAGACTGAAGATTTACCCAAGTATTACAAGAGGACTAAATTAGGGCTTGAACCAACATAAACCAAACCCCAGGAAAGAAATGGACTCATGTCTAAAGCAGGTTTAAACAAGAACTAGGGATCAGGACTAAACCAAATTTCAACTCTGACTACTTAAACTGTTCTAAACCAGGTCCAACAGTCTAATCCAGAACTGCACCAGATCCATACTCATATGAAAACCTGCCACAGCACATCAGATCCATGTTTTCCTACACTAGCGACTCGGGAGGCCATTGTGATTCAGTTCCTGTTTAAAATGTCAGGAATAAACTCTGTGTTATTGATTAGGATGTTCTTGTCACCGTGGCGATAGCATGTCTCCCCATCCCAAACATTCCAAACAGCAGTGGCAGCTCCGGTCTCCAGTGGGAACACGAGTCCAGGTTTAGTCCCATCCATCAGCGCACCTGCCGGCTGAAATATGAGAAACGAGGAGTGAATTCTGGTCTGCTCCTTGGACCCGGTCTGAGCGGAGTCCTGTCATCCTGCCCACACGGATCAGCTGACAGCCCAACGCGCAAAAATAAAAAATATATACTCAGAAAAAACTATGTGACAAATGTCTGCAGCGACACTCTCCGAACACTAACCTTTTCAAAACGTGGACAGGGACAAACCGGACAGCGATGCGCGGCTGTCACGGTAACAAGCGGCGGAGAGCTCTGATTGGACGCGACAGCAGACGGACGCGGATGACCTCAGGCGAAAAAAAGTGCACCGTGAAGAGGAAAACAGGAGCGGAGTGAAGGCATGAACTTGTACTGCACTGGGAATTGGGAAGAGATATACACAATACTACACAAGATATACACAATACTACAGAGGTACACAGGCAAAAGTTGTTCTCAAGCTGGAGTAATGTTACTTCAATTATTCAAGTAGAAGTACAAAGTAGTGAGTGGATCAAGAGATTACAAAAGTATGATTAAAAACGGTATTTGGGGAAACTACTGCTCATCTAAGAATAACTGGACTTGGAACTTTTTGGTTGAGGGTTCGTCACCTGCTTGTTTCTATGGAGATGTCATTCCTTTGTCTGAAATGTTCCACTGTATGACATTAAACAGCTCTACATTACATTTATTCAATTACAGGTGGTTTTAGAGCTCAAAAATGCCTAGAAAAACAGACATTCTGACTGTGAGCGGGGTTGCCTCTCCACAGATCTGACCTGTAACTTGGTCTGGTTTGGGTTCCATGAAGATACAAAGGTTTAATGCCATACTGTGAAACATTCCAGACAAAGAAATAACATCTCCATGGAAAAAAAGTACTTGACAGGCCCTTCACTGGAAGAGTTACGCAATGCAGCTTTAAAGGAGACCTATTCTGCAAAATTAACTTTTCAAAGCTTTTAAGATGTTACAGTTGTTTCCTTTCAGTTTTTACGCACAATTGTATTTGGAGTGATTCGTGTATGTTGGAGTAATCTTTAATCGCTTATTTTCAAGACGCCATTTTGTTGCTCAACCCGTTTTCACCTCCAAAAGCATATGGCCACTGTTCTGTACTTTCTAGTACTCGGTTCTCCACTTTTCTTCATCAGTGTTATGCTACGTAAGATTTGACAGTTTCGCAGAGTCATTTCGGTACAAATAAAAACAAAACGGTCTGTTCGCTAGTGTGTACATATCCATCAGACGTGTCAACTGTTGTGTCGTTTACGTCTTCCTCTTTCCATCCCTTTTCTCTCTCTCTCTTCCCAGTTTGTTGACTGCAGCAGACTCCCCCCCCCCGTCTCTCTCATTCCTCTCTCTTTTCTCTCTCTCCCCCCTCCTTCTCTCTCCCTCTTCCTCTTTTATTTGTTGGAGTGACTGCAGCAGAAGCTCCTCTGTCTCTCCTTTCCTCTTCCCTCTCCCCCTCTCTCTCTCCTCCTCTCCCCTTTCTTTTTTATTTGTTGAAGGAGTGACTGTAGCAGAAGCCCCTTTTTCTTTCTCCCTCTTTCCCCTCTTCCCTCTCTCCTTCTTCCCTCCCGCTGTCCTCTTTCTCTCTCCCACTCTCTCTCCTCCCTCATCCCTCTCTCCCCTCTGACTGACTGTAGCAGAGGCCCTTTTCTCTCTCTCCTTCCTCCCTCTCTCCCCTCATCCCTCCATCCTCTTTCTCTCCCACTTTCCATCTCTCCTCCCTCCCCCTCATGTCTCTCTCCCTCTTTCTCTCTTTATTTGTTGGAGTGGCTACAGCAGAGGCTCCTTTTCTCTCTCCCTTTCTCCTCTCTTCTCTCTCTCCTTTCTTTCTCCTTCTCTCCTCTTTCTCTCCCACTCTCTCCTCTCTTCCCCTCATGCCTCTCTCCCTTCTTTCTCTCCTTTAATTGTTGAAGGAGTGACTATAGCCGAGGATTTTTCTCTCTTCCTCTCTCCTCTCATCCCTCTCTCCTCTTTCTCTCCTTTATTTGTTGAAGCAATGACTGTAGTAGAGGATCTTTTTCTCTCTTCCTCTCTCCTCTCATCCCTCTCTCCTCTTTCTCGCTCTCTCCATCTCTCCTCCCTCCCCCTTATCCCTCTCTCCTCTTCCTCTCCTTTATTTGTTGAAGGGGGTGAGTGTAGCCGAGGTGCACATATTGACAGTGATTAGAATCGGTGAGAGTTTGAAATGTTGAATATTCAGCAGCACCTGTCTTTCCGAACGCTCCTGACGCTCCTGACGCTGCGACGGGTGCGATGGAAATGAGACAGAGAGATCCTGCCGCTCCAACGCCAAAATGAGGGGCTGCTCTGTCTTCACCGGGTTCAATAAAGTTTGAAAAAGTTTAAAAAAAGTGTTGTTTTTAGCGATATGTTTTCAAAATACACAAGGTTTACAGTAACATTAAGAAACAGAGCTGTGTGCTGAGGTCATGGGAGCAGCTCAGACAGGGGGGTGAACTTTGACCTCTCTGTGTGACCAGAATTTAAAACGTCCATAATCGTGTTAATAATAAAAATAATAAAGCATTCGTCTTAAACAGCTCTTTTCCAGACGCTCAGAGTCACTTTTCCCTATTGATTACTTTGTACTTTCCATTGAAATATATAAAAAATCCAAAAAAAGTTAAGGCTGGTCATTTCTATTAGTGACTAGAACCAAAAACTCACTGAACGACAGCATTTGAACAATATTCCTCTTAGTTGACCACATCTGTGTTAAATATTATTGGCCTATAGAATGTTCTGATGTCATCTGAAATCCAGCAGTTCCCAGCGTTCTCCCGTCTTTGACCAGGATTCTTGGCCTTAAAGCAAGTTTCAGCCTACTCTGTGTCAGTTGGTTGTATCATTTCAAGATAAGGTAGAATTGTGAAGAGGTTTATAAGGTATGTAGAATTTCAAATTGTTTAAACTTACCTGTCTCCTGTAGTTTAAATTCCAAAGCAGCTTCTCACCTGCTGTGTTCCAGGGCGGAGGAGGAGTTGTCAAGAATCATTCAAAAAGACAGACTCTCAGATAGTGTAATACTATTTATTACAAAATAGTGCAAAGAGTATAGCCAATTAACAGATAACACATAAGGTCTGGGAGATCACCTCTTGCCAATCTGGTATCGCCCTGAACTGATACTGACATCACATTATAAAGATTTCTATAGGACGTCCCCATTTTACTCTATGTCCAAAGACTTGAACATCTCCAGATATGTCCCTGTACTTTACCTATCCATATTTGGAAGGTGAACATCTCGTACTCAGTACTTCTTAGCATTAGGACATTACAAGGAACTATCGGCTCCCAAGCTTCATACGATGAACCCCAGATACTACACTCCTCAGATACAATAACCACTGAAATGCTGATTTGTTCTTGATACAAAAACATTGGACATGACGGCCACATGGACCACACGGTGGAGCTTTGATCCTGGTTATTCTGGTCTGAACACAGTGTCCTGGGTGAGAGCTGACACACGCCCCCTGCTGGGCCTCTCCTCCAGCGCTCAGATCGACGGTGAGTCACTGAACGCACCACAGGAACACACCACATAACATAATAATAACACGCACATGGGGACGGTGTTTGGGGAAAAATATATAGTCATAAATATTAAATTAAAAAAGGAAGTAAAACGAGTCAAAATACTAACCATGTCATAATGATTCTCTTGCACTAATAGTCAAAAGTGTGGACACAGATGAGGAGTTGTGTTTTGTTTCATACACACACGTTTGAGAAATTCTAGATTACAAGTCTGTCTACAATCTCCAAAGCTCAAAATGCTCTGATACAACTTCTGATGTCATGAAGTAGTAACAGCTCCTTTCAACTTCAGTTCAGCAGAGATCGGCAATTCCAGGTCTGAAATGATCCAAATGATTCTAGTAAAGGTGTGTGGAGTTTAAAAACACAGTGGAGCACTTCCTGTAAGAACTCAGCCTAAATCTGCAGGGTTTGTGTGTGAATGAAACAAAACACAAGTCCAAGTCTGTTTGTAAAGAAGAAACAACATTAGAACAGATCAGAAACTCGTGTCATATGGGCCCTTTAAGTCGTGTTCGTCATAATGTAATGCCTGATTGTTTTATAGTTTTTTTTTGCGCTAGTATTTACATCTTTAACTTCAGGCTGCAGAGCGAGAGACAAGCACGTTCCTTCATCAGTAAACAGCTTTAATTTTATTTTGCTTGACTCATGTACAGTGATCTGACCTCGTAAATACCGAGCGGTGTTTTTGGACGAGAGCCTGACTGAAGCAGCTGCTGTGGAGAAAGTGTGCGCCCCTCTCTGGCTCTGGAAGCAGGTGGGCGGATACAGCACCAAGTCTAATACTGATCTAATGCTCTGAGACGTGATGTTATGTGATGAAAACCACAAAACCACAAAAATCTGGCATCGCAAATTAGAGAGATCCTGCCACTGCAACGCCAGAAATAGAGCTTGGGTCTGTGTTGGGAAGGTTTAATAAAGTTTTACAATGTGAATGAATGTTGCTTTTTGTAAGAGATGGATATTGTGCATTGATACTACTACTTTCATTGTGGTACTAATAATTGAAAACACGTTACAGGTGCTGTACCTGATTTTATACTAAAATCTAAAAACAGAACTTTAACTGTAAAAAAATGTGATTCTAAAATCTAAATGCTGGCCATGGCTCACGATGAACCCAGTATCTTAGGTTAAAGCTTAAATCCACTCTGTTCTATAGATTAGGTGTAAAACTTTTTTTTTTTTTTCTTTCTTCTTGGCCCTGTTTTAAACAGTCCTGCACAGAGACAGGAGTCTGCTGGTTTGCAAATGCCTCACAGGCCGATCCTTTGGTTGAACTGTGTTTAGTGTCAGTCTGAGGAGCCCATGTAAGCAAATACACAAGAGCCTATGAGACCGCAGACACTAGTTATAAAGTTCTACTTGTCAGAGTAGTTTTCAGACCTCAGACTTTTAGTGCTACTTCAGTAATGTATTCAACAGTGTAACAGTGTTCTTACTTGAGTAAAAGCTTTACTTGTCCCACTGTGAGTGAGTTTAAAAGTGACAAAAGCATGTTTTGCCCTTAACTACAATTATACAGTCCATCTGATGTTATGTCCAGAGGGTTTCTCTTACTTATAATAATAATAATAGTAATTTCTTATAGTAATTTCTTTGACACCACATTGTACTTCTTGAATAATATTGTCTGAATATTGGCGATGACGTGCGTACTGAAGTGGCAAGGCCCCCAACAGCAAATTCTGATTGGGCCTCCTTGAAGGCTAGGGCAAAGTCATACGAATTTTCCTGAGTTCAGTTCCTGTTTTGTTTCCTTTCTTTATAGTTTGTATCATCAGTGTTAGATTAAGTACACCTTAAAGTTTTTGAGGTGAGGAGGTCTGCTTGTCTCCATGGAGATGTTATAGCGCTGCCTGAATGTTCCACAGTACATCATTAAAAATGCATTTATTCAAAAACAGATGCGTTCTTACAGTGAGGGGTCGCCTATCCATAGATGTGACTTGTAGCTTGACCTGGTAGTGCCACCTGCTTGTCTCCATGGAGATAGATAATGCAATAAGTCAAATATCATATTGTGTAACATTCCAGGCAAGGCACCAGTATCACCATGGAGACCAGCAGACAACAGAAGTTACATATTGAAACTTAAAGCATAATGAATCCTCTAAAAGTATCTCGACAATTTGAGATTTCTTGGCCATATAAGAAAAAGTTTCACAGTGTCGCTTTAACTTTTACAAACCCTAGAGTCCAAATAAAAGAATAAACCCGACTAGGCCTGAGGATGGAGTATTTGTGATGGAGTGAAGATTAAGAAGAGACAGAGAACAGTATCTCCGTGTCTCTTGTTACTATGGAAACAATAATGAGGTCATGGAGCCGGTTTACTCCGACACAGTTACAGAGGCCCCAGACACTTCAGCCGAGTTCGACTTCAGCAGAGAGGAGGAGAGAGGGATGAGAGGGGAGGAGAGAGAGAGCTGGAGGAGGGAGGGAGGAGAGTGAGGAGGAGAGAGAGGAGAGACAGGGAGAGGACAGAGGGAGGAGAGAGGAGGGAGGAAAGGAGAGGAAGAGAGAGAGAGGGCAGAGTTGGTGAGAGAAGGAAAGAGATGAGAGGGGAGGAGGAGAGAAAGGGAGAGAGTGAGGAGGAGAGAGGGGGGAGAGAGAAGAGATAGGGAGAGGTGAGAGGGAGGAGAGAGGGGAGGAGAGAGGAGGGAGGAAAGGAGAGGAAGAGAGAGAGCAGAGTTGGTGAGAGATGGAAAGAGATGAGAAGGGAGGAGGAGAGAAAGAGGGAGAGAGTGAGGAGAGAAAGGGAGGAGGAGAGACAGACAGAGGGAGGAGGGGGAAGTGAGAGAGGCAGGGGGAGATGAGTAGTGAAGAAACGGAGAGGGGAGAGGGACAAGAGAGGAGGAGGAGAGAGAGAGGGGGCGGAAGTGAGCGAGAAATCGAGCAAGAAAGATTAGAGAAGGAGGAGAGAGGCAGGGAGAGAGAGAAGTAATAAAGAGAGGAAAAGAGAGAGAGAGACAAAAAAGTAGAGGAAGAGAGACGTAAGAGAGAGAGAAAGAGTAGCAGTTTGAGCTGTCAGAGCAGTGAACAGTGAAGATCATTAGTTTCTCCTGAACCAACCACAGCTGAAGAGACTGGACCAAACATCTGAGAACATCTGAGTGTGTGGAGGAGACGAGACTAACCACACACACACACACACCCACACACGCACACCCGCACACAAACACACACACACACACACACACACACACACACACACACACACACACACACACTAGGACTGTCACTGTGTTTGTGCGTGCGGTTTAGTGTATGTTCGGCTTAAGGTACTTATTAGAAAGCTCACAAGGTCTAAGAATTGAACCGACAACCCTCTGCTGATGAGTACTTTCTGGTGGAGGGTCTGTCACCTGCTTGTTTCTATGGAGATGTCATTGCTCTGCCTGGAATGTTCCACAGTATGACATTAAACAATTACAGGTGGTTTTATAGCTCAAAAATACCTCATAAAACAGGCATTCTGACTGTGAGCGGAGTCGCCTCTCCACAGATCTGACCTGTAACTTGGTCTGGTTTGGTCTTCATGAAGATAGAAAGGTTTAATGCCATACTGTGAGACAACAATAACATTTTTTTTATTATTATACCATTTTGGATCTGTGTGACTTTCCTGTTGGAGGGTCCGTCAAATGCAGATGTTATTGCTTTGAATGTTTCACAATATGACATTAAACCTTTCTATCTTTATGGAGACAAAACCAGGCGAAGTTACAGGTCAGATCTGTGGAGAGGCGACCCCGCTCACAGTCAGAATGGCTCTTTGAGGTTTTGTTTTTTTTTTCTTCTGTGTTTTTGAGCTATAAAACCACTTGTAATTGAACAAAAGGAAAGGTAGAGCTGTTTAATGTCACACTGTGGAACATTCCAGGCAGAGCAATGACATATCCATAGAAACAAGCAGGTTACATAATGCACCTTCAATAAATACAGTGCATCCGGAAAGTATTCACAGCGCTTCATTTTTCCCACATTTTGTCATGTTACAGCCTCATTCCAAATTGTATTAAATTCATCTCTTACCTCAAAATTCTACACACAATACCCCATTATGACAATGTGAAAAAAGTTTTTTTGACATTTTTTAAATTTATTAAAAATAGAAAACTAAGAAATCACATTTACATAAGTATTCACAGCCTTTGCCATGAAGCTCAAAATTGAGCTCAGGTGCATCCTTTTTCCACTGATCATCCTTGAGATGTTTCTACAGCTTAATTGGAGTCCACCTGCGGTAAATTCATTTGATTGGACATGATTTGGAAAGGCACACACCTGTCTACATAAGGTCCCACAGTTGACCGTGCATGTCAGAGCGCAAACACCAAGCATGAAGTCAAAGGAATTGTCTGTAGACCTGCGAGACAGGACTGTCTTGAGGCACAAATCTGGGGAAGGATACAGAAAAATTTCTGCTGCTTTGAAGGTCCCAATGAGCACAGTGGCCTCCATTATTCGTAAATGGAAGACGTTTGGAACCACCAGGACTCTTCCTAGAGCTGGCCGGCCGTCTAAACTGAGCAATCAGGGGAGAAGGGCCTTAGTCAGGGAGGTGACCAAGAACCCGATGGTCACTCTGTCAGAGCTCCAGCGTTCCTCTGTGGAGAGAGGAGAGCCTTCCAGAAGGACAACCATCTCTGCCGCAATCCACCAATCAGGCCTGTATGGTAGAGTGGCCAGACGAAAGCCACTCCTTAGTAAAAGGAACATGGCAGCCCGTCTGGAATTTGTGAAAAGGCACCTGAATGACTCTCAGACCATGAGAAACAAAATTCTCTGGTCTGATGAGACAAAGATTGAACTCTTTGGTGTGAATGCCAGGCGTCATGTTTGGAGGAAACCAGGCACCGCTCATCACCAGGCCAATACCATCCCTACAGTGAAGCATGGTGGTGGCAGCATCATGCTATGGGCATGTTTTTCAGCAGCAGGAACTGGCAGACTAGTCAGGATAGAAGGAAAAATGAATGCAGCAATATACAGAGATATCCTGGATGAAAACCTGCTCCAGAGCGCTGTTGACCTCAGACTGGGACAGGTTCATTTTTCAGCAGGACAACGACCTGAGGCACACAGCCAAGATCTCAAAGGATTGGCTTCAGAACCACTCTGTGAATGTCCTGGAGTGGCCCAGCCAGAGTCCAGACTTGAATCCGATTGAACATCTCTGGAGAGACCTGAAAATGGCTGTGCACAGACGTCACCCATCCAACCTGATGGAGCTTGAGAATTACTGCAAAGAAGAATGGGCAAAACTGCCTAAAGATCGGTGTGCTAAGCTTGTGGCATCATATTCAAAAAGACTTGAGGCTGTAATTGCTGCCAAAGGTGGATCAACAAAGTATTAAGCAAAGGCTGTGAATACTTATGTAAATGTGATTTATTAGTTTTCTATTTTTAATAAATTCAAAAAAATGTCAAAAATAAACTTTTTTCACATTGTCATAATGGGGTATTGTGTGTAGAATTTTGAGGTAAGAGATGAATTTAATACAATTTGGAATGAGGCTGTAACATGACAAAATGTGGGAAAAAGGAAGCGCTGTGAATACTTTCCGGATGCACTGTAAGTTGATTCAGAGTGAAATAATATGAAATAAAACTTTAAAAATGACACTTTTACACCAAAACCTGCTCTTTTAAGCACCTTGTATATTTCGTTGTATCCTCACCAGTCGTCAGTTCCTGGGGGTCACTGGGAGTTGAGCTGTCGCTGTATTCGAACACATCATATAGAATCCGTATTTCTTATATTTTTCCAATGCTTCGCGCTCCAGACGTTGAGATGTTGGGATCACAGGGAGAGCGTAGGGCGGACATGACAGTTTCATCTAAAAACACAGCTCTTCCTCTTCCTCTGCTCCGGTGTCTGCCATCAACTCTGTCTGCTGCAGGAGGAGCACCAGGGGCATGGGGCTGATGTCAAAGTATCAGGCAAAAACACAACTACACAGTTAAAGGGGCACTGCGGAACTTTTCTGAGGGAATACCTACCACCTGCTAGTCTCCACGGAGATGTCACTGCTTGCCTGGTGTGTTTTACAGTATGACGTTAAAGGTGCGTTGTGTAGCTTTTCTTGTGCAGGGTTCGTCATGGAGATGTTGGTGCTTTGTCTGGAATGTTCTACAGTATGGCATTAAACCTTTATATCTTTATGGAGACCAAACCAGACCAAGTTACAGGTCAGATCTATGGAGAGGCGACCCCGCTCACAGTCAGAATGCCTGTTTTTGGAGGTATTTTTGAGCTGTAAAACCACCTGTAACTGAATAAATGTAAGTCAGAGCTGTTTAATGTCACACTGTGGAACATTCCAGGCTGAGCAATGACATCTCCATAGAAACAAGCAGGCAAAAAAGTTACACCTTTAATTTACATGGAGACAAGGAAGTGACTCTACCAGGCCAAGTTACAGGTCAGATCTGTGGAGAGGCGACCAAAGTCAATAACGTCTTTTTCATTAAGGCGTTTTGGAGCAACAGACTTGTAATTGAACAAATCCAAGATAGACATGTTCCATACTGTGGAAGATTCTAGTCAAAGCAATAACATCTCCATGGAGACAGACAGACAAGCAGACTCCCCACAAGAAAAGTTACAAAGAGCAGCTTTAAATCCAAACTTGCAGTACATTTGATTCAAATCAATACTGCATTTTACATCAACAAAGACTGCATTTTTTAAGCAACTTATCCTCTGAAAAACAACAAAAAACCTTATATTGTCTAAAAGCTGCTAACCCTGTAGTAATATCCCTGCATCAGATGCCCTCCCTCTGTGTCAGATACCCTTCCTGTGTGTCAGATGCCCTCCCTGTATGTCCATGGGGTCTTATTCTGTGTAAAAGCTGCTAACACTGTAATTTAGACCTCTACAAACATGTTCTAAGATGTCCTTGTATGGCAGATGCCCTTCCTTTGTGTCAGAAGCCTTCCCTTTATGTCAGATGCCCTCCCTGTGTCCTACTTGGTCCTTATTCTGTGTAAAAGCTGCCAAAGCTGTAGTTTAGACCTCTGTAAAAATGTCTCTGTGTCAGATGCCTTCCCTGTGTGTTAGATGCTTTCCTTGTGTGTCAGATCCCCTCCCTGTGTATCAGAAGCCTTCCCTTTGTGTCAGATGCCCTCCCTATGTCTTAATTGGGTCTAATTCTGTACAAAAGCTACTAACGCTGTAGTTTAAACCTCTACAAACATGTTCTGAAATGTCCTTGTACGTCATATGCCCTCCCTGTGCGTCAGATGCCCTCCCGATATATATTGTAAGAGTACATGAAGTAAACAGCAGATCCATCTCCATAAAGCCCGTGTATCTGTCCTGAACAGTAGTTTGTGAGTGTGTCAGAGCTTCAGTGTATTTCCTGTACGAGTCCCACAGGCAGGTCTCAGATGAAGCTCAGATGGAGATGGACACAGTGTCAGGGTTAAAGAGGACGTCTGTGTCTCTGGGGTCCAACCACAGCTCCAAAAACACTCAAACCCACAATAAAACTTACTCCAACCTGTCTTCAAGAGCCCATATGACGCTATTTCCTGATCTCTGTTCTAATGTTGTTTCCTCATCACAAAAAGACCTGGAGTTGTGTTTTGTTTTATTCACACATGTTTAACGCACAAACCCTGTAGATTTACGCTGAGTTCTTCTCTCAGAAATTCCACCTTGTGATTTCCGTTCCACCTTGTGATGTCATGTGGTAGTACAGGAAGTGCTTCACTGTGTTTTTAAATTCTACAGTACACCTTCACTAGAATCATTTGGATCATTTCAGACCTGGAAAGTCCAATCTCAACTAAACTGAAGATAAAAGAAATCTGTTAACTTGAAAACTACCACTTCATTACTTGAGCTTTGCAAACTACAGCTTCAAGTACAGAAACGATGCAAATTCACAAACTCAAACACAAGTTTAAATGAGGTGCAAACAAAGAACGTGGTGCAAATGAAACAAATGCGCTGCAAGAAACAAAGACAAATGTGTCATCATCAAATGCGCCGCAAATAGAGAAACGACGCAAAGCAGAAAAGGATGAAAACCAAGAAAACACAACGAAAAGCGCTGCATAAAGTGTCACCACAACGGAAGTGCTCCAAACCTGCAGGGGGCGCTCTCAGTGTAACAAATTATTGTTAGAGTAATGTGGGTTTTATTTTATTATATTCATATCACGTGCAGTTTATTTTATTTAGATTATTTATGTTCTTTGTTTGCACCTCGTTTAAACTTGTGTTTGAGTTTGTGAATTTGCATCGTTTCTGTACTTGAAGCTGTAGTCCACATTTGCAAAGTCTTGTCTGCTACGCTGGCCACCGTAGCAGACAAGACTAATTATAAAGAGTTACTCAAACATATGTGAATGAAACAAAACACAACTTCAGGTCTGTTTTTGAGGAGGGAATAACATTATAACATGGCTTAAAGCTCACAAGAGTCAATGTTGTGTAATATAGGACCTTTAGGCCCAATCCCAATTCTCCCCCTTAGCCCTCTGTCTTTGTCTTAGCCCTACCCCTTAGCCCTACCCCTCTGTCTTTAAACAGAGGGTTAAGGCAAAGGGGTGTGTTTTAAACCCTTAGAAATGGGACACCCCTTTGCAGTCGCAACAATATGACATTATTTTTTAAAGTTTTGAAGTATTGTGCTCCTTTTGAGTTTGTTTTAAATGAACTTTGCAAAAAGTCAAATGTTTTTTAATTTTTTTAATTTTTTAAAATTACTATACTCTGTACAACATATGTAAATGAAATTTTAATCAACTGTAACACAAAATAAAAATGCTGCAGAGGTGGATGGAGTTGTAGAGGATGCCTGGTACACACAAAAAAGAAAACAAAATTAATACATAGTCATAAACATATATAGTTCTGGTACCTACAAATATTATAGAATGTAATATACCTTATATTTTATTTTCAAATTCTCCCACTTTTTTGAAGCTTGTTGGGCTGACACAACTCCAACAAGTCCAGCCTCCTACAAGAAATACAAATGTGATTAATAACATGTCGTTTTTAATATAAATAAGGGATAATTTACAAGGCGAAACGAAACAATAATATTTTAGGCCATACATGTTCGTAATACTTTACACATTCTACCGTAACATGTGTATAGTTCTAAAAGTGCATGAGACGAGTTATGAGGCGAAATGAAAACATATACTGATACAGCGATATATTTGACACATTCTAGTCTAACATATATGCGTATATAGTTTTAGGCCATGCATGTTCGTAATACTTTACACATTCTACCGTAACAAGCGTATAGTTCTAACCGGGCATGTTACGATAAGCCGTATATGTCAGAAAGCGTAAATGCAGGCGCCATGAGTATACCTACAACTTTTCAAAAGTTGCTACAGTTTTATACAACTTTTTATGAGGTTCTTGAGTGCAAATACTCACATTTGTCCAATTTCTTCCCGATTGCTCGACACTTCCCGATTTCCGTGTTGCTTTTTGCTCCGACTTGCGTTAAGCCACGCCTATCCCCTTTGCGCAAAGTGTGCATCTGAAAAAGCTCTGCTCAGAGGGGTAGAACAGCCCTTCCCCTTAGCCCTCACACTTACAGAAAAGAGTATTTGGACACCCCTCTGTCTCTCGTGAACGCGCACAACAGAGGGGTAGGGCTAAGACAGAGGGCTAAGGGGGAGAATTGAGACGCAGCCTTAAACACTTGAAAAACAGTTAAATAGTTTTCAATGGGGCGGCACGGTGGCTGAGTGGCAACACTCATGCCTCACAGCAAGAAGGTTACGGGTTCGATCCCCGGGTCACCTGGGCCTTTCTGTGTGGAGTTTGCATGTTTCCTCCCCGTGTCTGGATGGGTTTCCTCCGGGTACTCCGGTTTCCCCCCATCAACCAAAAACACGCATCACCCCTATGAACAGTTTACAATCAAGGACCGTCAAGGAATTCCTCCCTCCTGTGGCTCACCACCTGCAGAGGGGTTCATAGGGGTCTGGGTCTGGTGCACAGAGTAATGGGCAGCGTGCTGCCCCCGTGACCCAGCCGGATTGGACTGGACCTGGCTGAGTGGATCCTGGACTACCTCACAAACCGGCCCCAGTTTGTGAGAGCCCAGGACTGTGTGTCTGACCTCATGACCTGCAGTGTGGGGGCACCCCAGGGCACTGTCCTCGCGCCCTTCCTCTTCACCCTCTATACTGCAGACTTCAGACACAACACGGACAGCTGCGTCCTGCAGAAGTTCTCCGATGACTCCGCCATCATCGGTCTCATCACGGACGATGACGACGCGGAGTACAGAGGAGTAACGCAGGACTTTGTGGACTGGTGTCACCGGAACCACCTTCTCATCAACGCGGGGAAGACCAAGGAGATGGTGGTGGACTTCCGCAGATGCCACTCTACTGCCCCCCCACCAGTGAACATCCAGGGAAGAGACATTGAGAGAGTGGACTCTTACAAGTACCTGGGTGTGCATCTGAACAATAAACTGGACTGGACTCATAACACAGATGCACTGTACAGGAAGGGCCAGAGTCGGCTCTATCTCCTGAGGAGACTGCGGTCCTTTGGAGTGAGAGGGCCACTCCTGAGGACCTTCTATGACTCTGTGGTGGCATCAGCCATCCTGTACGGTGTGGTCTGCTGGAGCAGCAGCGTCACAGAGAGGGAGAAGAAGAAACTGGACAAGATCATCAAGAAGTCCAGCTCAGTCCTGGGCTGTCCTCTGGACTCGGTGCAGCAGGTGGGGGACAAGAGGGTCCTGGCTAAACTCATGTCTATGCTGGACCATGAGGGTCACCCCTTGCAGGACGCCCTGTCTGCTCTGGAGAGCAGCATCAGTGACAGACTGATTCACCCTCGCTGTGTAAAGGAGAGATTTCGCAGGTCTTTCCTTCCTGCTGCTGTCAGACTGTACAATGAACAATGCTAGTCATGTGTCATCCCCATAGCAACCATGTGTCATCTCCATAGTAATAATAACAATGTGCAATATTATTTAAAGTCACTTTACCTGCTACTTATTTATTTAACCACCACTGTCCATCACTGCACTGTACACAATCATCTCTGAATCAAAAACACTTATTGTGCAATGTTCCTGTGCCTTTTAGCTTAGCTTACAGTGTTGTGTTTTTTAGTTGATTGTAAATACTTATTATTATTTATCTTGATTTTGATGCATGCTCTTATTTTCCTTCTGTTTCTGTAACTTGCGTTGTGACACTGCAATTTCCCCATTGTGGGACAAATAAAGGATTATCTTATCTTATCTTATCTTATCTTATCTTATCTTATCTTATCTTATCTTATCTTATTAAGCGGGAGAAAATGGATGGATGGATAGTTTTCAATGGTCCAAAGTTCTTCCTCACTTCCCTTATGCATTCAGAGCATCCTAATAATTCACCATCATGAGTTTAGAAGCACTTTTCACAACTCTCAGAGGCCAGAGAGTTTTGTCGTCATGGTAAAGCAAACTACTACTACTTTTCGGACAGTTACTGACATCACACTGGAGATTTAATGCATATGTTTTTATAGCGGAATGTTCAGTAGTCACCACTGTGACATAATGTACACAGTATAAACACAGCCCAAAAAGTTTTAAGATCTGAAAACTCTAAAAGAAACAATGTGAATTAAAAGAAGAAAACAAAAAGTACAAAGTTGATTTAAATTTAAAAAAAAAAATTGTGATTAACTGGAAAAACTGTTGTCTAATGCTAGCAAACTTGTAACTTAAAAGTGAAAGAAATGCATAGCACACTCAAATGGCCGATGTCCAAAAGCGTTTTTTTTTTTTTTTTTTAAATAACGTTTCGACAAAAAGCCTTCGTCAGATAATTTTTCTTGCTTAAGAACACAGTACACAATGGTTGCCAGCCCAGTGAGTTCAACCCACTCTACAAATGAAAAAACTGTTAGATATTTACATAAAAAAAACATTCTGATAAAATACAAAAATAGTTTGACCATATCACAAAAAGCATCAGGTCAAAGTCACATTCAGTCCATGAGGAGCAAGAGTCTGAAGCTGGTGAATCCAGAAGTGTTCTCTTTTTAACAGGAACATTTCCAGATTCCCTTGTGACTGTAATGTTTTTTGAGAGGGACTTGTTTAACAGATTGTCAGATTGTGTTCAAAGAAAGCTCAGGTTAAGGCTGTGTCCCATTACTCTGTCTTACTCCTTCGTCTTACCCCTACCCCTTGGTTTTGCATCTTCATGTGAGGGGTGTCCCGATTCTAATTCTGATCAAGAGCTAGAGCCACGACCTAGGGCTACATACCCCTTGAAATGAAGTAAACTCTCGACCAGACTTGAAACGAAGGGGTCGGCCTACAAGCTCAGGCAGGTGTTGGGATCAGGATGGAGCGTCACATCGACCAGCCAAGGAGTCTCATAAATGTAAGTATTTTCAGCAGTTGTAAATATCAATTAACAGTTTAGCAGGTTTACAATCCTGGCACTTATGTTCTACGTTACTTTTAGTGAACTGTTGTTGCGGTTTTAATTGTAGTAATGTCTGTTTAGCCGACGTTATCGTTTTCATTGAACTTTCATATATAAACAAGCTCGTTTTTTGTCGAGCTGAGGTACCCGATAATCCTTGACATGGCACTTTTTAGGTGAAATCAGTGTGAAGTCAATTTGCTTAACAGAAGCAAACGGTAATCGAGTGGTGTCCCATTTCTTAGGGGAACATTCGTACCCCCAGCCCTCACAGGTCGGTATCGAGGGGCAAGACAAAGATGTAAATAAAAGGGTAGGGGAAGGGGTAAGACAGAGTAATGGGATGCAGCCTAAGTCTAACTTGAGTAACAGATCTTCAGACAGAGCAGTGCTTTTGGTTAGCTTAGGGAATATTGTAAAGTGTCAATAATAATGAGGTGTGTTCATTTGTTTTGAGTATCCACAGCTCCGTGTTCTTCTGCCGTATCCCACATTCACAAACACACCATTCCGCCAGTCCATATCTGTGCATCATTCATAAGCCCTTAATGTAACAGTACCCACAATGCAACTGTACCCATAATGCAACGGCGCTCAGTCCGAATTGGCTTTTTTCATGTTTGGCGTTATCGGCGGATTGACTCTGCTCTGTCTCTCGTCTCGGCGCGTTTTCACTGTAAATCAGATTACGCTGCCGGGCTGCCGGGGCTTTATTATTCTAAATCAACACAAAAGCATGTCTCCCGTTCTCTCCGTTCTCCTGTTTACTGTTTACTCGTCCAAACGCTTTAATCTGAGCGCGAGCCTTTTATTCGCCGCTAAATAATAAATGAGCACAAACGGAGACTCGCCAAGATGCAATTGTAGCTAAGCAAAGTGTCTCTCGTTCATGGAGCGCACTTTTAACTGTTTATTTGCCAGTAATGACCTGCCAGGGAGGAAATTCAAATAACGAAGGAGAGACGGATGAGGAGAGAGGTGATGGGGGAGAGTGAGAGAGGGATGAGGAGGGAGGGAGATGGAGCCGGAGGGTGAGAGAGAGAGGGAGAAAGAGCGAGAGAGAGAGAGGAAGGGGAAAGGAAGAGAGCGAGAGAAGGGGAGAGGGAGGGAAGAAGAGAGGAAGAGAAAGCGAGAGGAAGAGAGAGCGAAAGGAAGAGAGAGCGAAGAAGACTGAGAGAGAGGAGACAGAGAGACAGAGACAGAGAGGAAGTGAGAGATGGAGAGTGAGAGAGAGAGAAAGACAGAGAAAGAGAGAGAGAGAGAGGGAGGATACAGAGAGAGGGAGAGAGAAAGGAAGACGGAGAAAGAAAGGGGAAGAGAGAAAGAGGGTGAGAGAGGAAGAGGGAGGGAGGAAAAGAGCGAGAAAAAAGGAGAGAGAGGGAGAGAGAGGGGAAGACATAGAAAGAGAGTGAGAGAGAGAGAGAGGGAGGGAGGAAAAGAGCGAGAATAAAGGAGAGAGTGGGAGAGAGAGCGGGAGAGACAGAGAGAGAGGGAGATGGAGGAGTGAAGCTGATGTAGTTTCCATAACAACTACCTGCAAAAATCCAGCCCCCAGAATTGTCATTAGAAACACATTTTTACTGGAAAGGATTTAAACAACGGAGAAAATGAAGGAGAGGAAGACACCAGTACAATTATTACAGGGAGAGATGAGGGGATGTGTAAGAGAGGGGAAGAGAGAGAGAGAGAGGAAAAGCAGAGGGAGGAAGAGAGTGAAAAAAGAGAGAGAAACTTGAAAAAAAAGAAAGGGAGAGTGTAATTACAAAAGGAGGGGGGGATGTTTGGAGAGAGGGGAAGAGAGAGTCAAAGGTGCAGTGCGTGTCTTTTCAGGTTGGAGTTGCGTTGCCATGGAGATGTGTTTGCTTTACCTGCAATGTTCCACAATATGGTATTAAATATAAATATAATAAATAAAAATATTTATTCACGTCTAGGTGATTCTATAGCTCAAAAATACCTTTAAAAACCTGCATTCTGACTATGAGCGGGGTCGCCTCTCCACAGATCTGACCTGTAAATTAGCCTGGTAGCGTCTCCTGCTTGTCTCTGTGGAGACTGATAAATTTAATGCCATACTTGGGAACACTGCAGGCAACGCAATAACATCTCCATGGAAACAAGCAACTGGTGGGCCCTCTATTAGAAATGTTATTGTGCACCTTTAAGGCAGAGAGGGGGAGAGATGGAAGAATAGAAGAGAGAGAATAGAAAATGTGAGAAAGGGAGAGAGAGTGAATAGAGGGAGTCACAAAAGGATGACACAGAGAAATGCGAAGAGAGAGAGTTAATGAAAAAAGACAGAGAGGAAGAGCGAGTGAAAGATAGAGAGAATGAAAATAGGAAGAGGATAAAGAGTGTGAGAGAGAGGGGTGGAATGGGAGAGAGAGAAAGAATGGGACGGAGAGAGAAGAGATGAAGGGAATAAAGAGAGAAAGAATCAGAGAGAGGCACGGAGAGATTGGTTAGAACAAGTGGGAAGAGAGGGGATGAGAGAGAGAGGGAGAGAAAAAGGATCATAGATGAACAGATGAGATGGAGAAAGAGAGAGAGAAGAGGTAGCACAACACAGAGAGAGAGAGAGAGAGAGAGGACATAGAGGAAGAGTTCGAGTAAAGAGATGAAAAGAAGTAAAAAGAGAAAGCGATTAATGGAAGATGGAGAGAAAAGATAAGGAAGAGAGAGAGAAAGAGAGAGAGAAAGATAGATAGAGGGGTGGAATGAGAGAGAGAGAGAGAGAGAGAGAGAAGATAGGAAAAGGAGAGAAAGACTGGGGACCAAGAGTGAAGAGATGAAGGGAACAAAGAGAAAGATAGAGATGGGAAAGAGGGAATCAGAGAGAGGGAGAGGGAGAGATGCGGTTAGTAAAAGTGAAAGGAGAAATTTAATTTGTCAACTGGACAGAGTTTATTTGGTCGAATACGTTTCGCAGTTCATCCAAGCTGCTTCCTCCCCTTTTGCTATGGATTCTACCTGGACGACTGAGGGATTCTACACACATCTTAGTAAAAGTGGGAAAAGAAAGAATGAGAGAGGGGAGAAAAAGAGGAGAAAGATAGATGGGGAAGAAAAATAGAAGAGAGGGAGGAAGAGAGAGAGAAGAGGTAGCACAACACAGTGAGAGAAGACATAGAGGAAGAGTGCAAGTAAAGAGATGAAAAGAACAAAGAGAGAAAGCAAGGGATGGAAGATGGAGAAGATGAGGAAGAGAGAGATGAGAGAGAGATTGAGAGTAGAGATGGAAAACAAGAAAGAAGAAAGAAGGGAAAGAGAGAAGAGAGGAGAACATAGAAAGTCAGGTAGTGAAATCAGGAGCGTAAACAGCAGCAGGCGGAGGTGGGCTTTATGATGGGAGGATGACATGCGAAAGTGAAGGCACACGTCTGGATCATCGAGTTTTTAGTATTTTTACATTGTTTTTTTTTTTCTCTAAAGAAGTGCTCCACTATGTTTTTAAACTCCATACACCTTCACTAGAATCATTTGGATCATTTCAGCGCTTGGAGAAAGAGGGAGAGAGAAAGAGAGAGGGAGAGAAAGAGAGAGAAGGGGAGAAATAGAGGGAGAGTGAGAGAGAGAAGAAAAGAGAGAGAAAGACAGGGAGGGATAGATGGAGGAGCGAATTCACATGTTTAACACATAAACCCTGCATATTTAGATCTTCCATCAAACGGAAAACACTCTGTTCCACCTTGTGATGTCATACGGTAATACAGGAATTACACTTCACTGTGTTTTTAAACTCCACACACCTTCATTAGAATCATTTGGATCATTTCAGCCCTGGAAATGCTGATCTCTACTCAACTAAAGGTAAACTGTAGCTGTTAACGTGAAACTAACACTTCATGACATCACAAGGTGGAACAGAGCATTTTGAGCTTTGGAGATGTGGACAGACTAATAATAAAGTGTTACTCAAACATGTGAATGAAACAAAACACAACCACAAGTGTGTTTTTGAGGAGGAAACAAGATTCTAACAAGCTTCTTTTGTGTAATACAGGACCTTTACAATATTGTGATTGTAACGGTTGTGCGTTATGGACACACAATTTGTCAACCTGAAACAAACCGTTAGCGGCTACACGTGAGCCGGGTGCAGTGTTGGGGTCAGATTTGCCTCGTGGATTATCCAGTTTTTTCATTAACCCAGGGATGACCACAATTAACTCAATGTCAATGTAGGTCCAAAAAGCAGGGCTATAATGACAGGGAAAATCTGAAATGAAATGAAATGAAATGAAATGAAAAATAAAATACAGTACAATAAAAAAAACAAATTTAAATAAAAAAAAAATATATATATATCAGTCAAAATTGTGAACTGGACTGCACAATTAATGTATTAAAAATTCTATATTATGTAGTTATATAATTTTGTTTTATTCTTCTGGACCCAATCTTGCATTTTGTCTTGTGATAATTGTTTCCCAAATCCATTTAACTCCTCTGTGTTTTTGTTTTTAAGGTTAGTTAGTTAGTTAGTTAGTTAGTTAGATTTAAGCCCTCACTATGCAGCTACTCAACATGTAACTTGTGTAAAAATCGTTTGTCGTGTTTCTGTTTTTGCTCTGGTGCTGGTGGGACAGTTGACCAAATGTTGTGAATGTCTGAGAACGGTGGAAGTGTCATTGTCATTCTGCTGTGTGTCCACCAGGGGCGCTGTTACCCTCAGAGTCACTATTAGGTGTTGCAGAGCTAGCACCCCCTCACCCCTTTTTCTCCTCCCCTCTCCTCTTTCTCTCCTCTCCTCTTCCCCCTCCTCTTCTCACCCCATGTCCTCCCCGTCTCCTCCTCTCCTCCCCTCTTCCCCTCTTTTCCTCCCCTCTCCTCTTCCTCTTTCTTATTCTCTCTCTTCTCCTCCCCCTCTCCTCCTCTTCTACCCTCTTCTCCTCCTCTCCTCCCATCCTTTTCCCCTCTCCTCCTCTCCCTTCTCCTCTCCTTCCGCTTTCCTCCTCTCCTCTGCCTTTCCTCTCCTCTGCCTCTTCTCCTCCTCCACATCTCCTCTTCCCCCTCTTCTTCTCACCCCATGTTCTCCCCGTCTCCTCCTCCCCTCCTCTCTTCTCTCTTTTCCTCCCCTCTCCTCTCCCTCTTCTGCCTCTTCTCTTCTCCTCCCTCTCTCCTCTCTCTCAACCCTCTCCTCTTTCTCCCCCTCTCCTTTTATCTCCCCCTCTCCCTTCTCCTCTCCTCCTGCTTTCCTCCTCTCCTCTACCTCTTCTCCTCCACATCTCCTCTTCCCCCTCCTCTTCTCTCCTCATGTTCTCCCCGTCTCCTCCTCCCCTCCTCGCTTCCCCTCTTTTCCGCCCCTCTCCTCCCCCTCTCCTCTCCTCCGTTGGGGCACTGTGCCTGAAGAATGGCCCGTTGGAAATCATCATTTGGGACTTTTTACGAGTCACCTCTGCTCAAAGTCAGTCCATTCCTTTGTTTTCTCTCGTTCTATCTGTTACTGCTGCTCCAACTCCAAACGTCTCTGGGGTTTAACAGTGTTTGGTGTCATCATCCCGGACGAGACACAGCTCAAGTGAACACAGTTTTAGACATGCACTTTTTGTCAGAACCATTCGAGAAAAAATATGTAATTTTTCAGACAAACTTTGTGATTAGATTTGAGATTTCGGTTTTAATAATAGGATCCTGCTCAAATTTCATACTTTAAATGCGTCCATACAAGTTTTACAGCTACGTCCTGTATTTTTGTACTTTATTTAAACATTTTTTTTCCTCACAAACTCTCACTTAACTGTAAAACTATGATATATTGACCACAGGTAGTAAACCAAACCAAGTCAGAATGAGAAAAACATGAAAACCTGCCATAAACACATTTCTGGATAATTTAGAGATGGGACAAGATCTCGTGGCACAAGATCTCGCAAGAACACGAACACGAGAAAAATGATCTTGTGAGAATTTTTCCCCCTTGAATTTTCCTTCACTTTTACAGAAAAAGAGTTAAGAGCTGGTGAGTTTTGCAATTTAAGAAGCTGTAGTTCCAAAAATCAGGACTATAATGACCGTTAGTATTACAAGTATTACATAAAATAACTAAAAATAGTGAAGCCAAAATCGTGAAATGGATCACACTGTTAATTTATTATAGATTATGTCAAAATCTCGTCATGTCTCGTTCTCGTGGACTCAATCTCGTGGTCTCGCAGTGTTTCCCGCAGACCCAGTAGTGTTGTGTGGCGCCCCCTTCCCCGATCAGATGGCAGTGCCCCCGGTCAGACTGTAAGGCGCCAGTACAGTTTGCTCATACAAATTATGTTGAGGAATACCTGTATTTTCAGTTTCATGTTGAGAATTAATCTATGTTAAAGTTTAGTTTTTACCTGAACTTTAGATTCTTTGACATTCTAAATCTTGAGGTTTTTATTTCAAATACTTAACTCAAGGCCTAGCTCAAACAATATTAACTTATTCTTATATTTTACTTTTTTTTGTTAAAACAAAATAAATAGTATAATGTAAATAACGATGATACAATAATTCAAATAAAATAAATAAAATACTATAATTAGACATAAGAAACTACTAAAGGTACAACAATTTTACGTGGCTTTGTGAAAAACAAATCAAGTGTCCTGTCATAAGGGACCTCCTTGGGTTCTGGCCCATTATTTGTGCGGGGGACTGCACCGGGCTTCGTTAAGGTTCCGAGTGTTGGGACGGGCCCGGAGGTGTGCCCGCGTAGACCATCGGGTCGCAGAGCTCAGCACTAAGCGCAGCCGTCGCCTGATCGCACTTTTATACACCCTGAGCCGTGGGTGCAGGAGGAACATTTTCCCGTACCACCGCAGCACCGCGGGTAGAGAGAGTCGGGTCCAGAGAGCAAATAGTGTAAGTGTTTTATAAGTGTACCATCAATTTTATAAGTGTACCCCAATTGTTGATCTCTCGTTTTCTCTCTGTGTGCAGGTGAGCAAGAATGACAGAATCACGTAAAAAAAAAAAAAAAAGGTGCAATCAATTTGTGGCGCTCGGTTGTGGCGCTGCTCCACAGATCAGTCTCTGTATGGAAACACTGGTCTCATCTCGTGAAAATTGTGTATCTTTAAAGACAGTATTTGTGATTTTGGCCTATTGAAAATGACTGAAGCACAGTTCTCGTTCCTTCTGTTTTTCTTGTATTTTCTATTTCCAAATTCAATACTATGATCTGATGCTGTGCGTGTGTTATATAAAGTAGCTTCTGAGCCAATGACGTGGTGGGGGCCCCTGATTTGGTCCTCCTTTGACCCAAGTCTGTCTCATTCTCAGTGTATGGACAGGCCATGGCTCATGTGGACCTGGAGTTGTGTTTTGTTTCATTCACACATGTTTAACACACAAACCCTGCAGATTTAGGCTGAGTTCTTGTCTCAAACCGAAAACATTTCTCCACCTTGTGATGTCATGTGGTGATATACAAAGTCCACTGTGTTTTTTAAACTCCACACACTTTCACTAGAATCATTTGGATAATTTCAGCCCTGGAATCACCAATCTCTACTGAACTAAAGCTAAAAGGAGCTGTTAACTTGAAAATTACCAGTACATGACATCACAAGGTGGAACAGAGCTTTGGAGATGTAGACTAATAATAAAGGGTTCCTCAAACGTGTGTGAATTAAATAAAACACAACTCCAGGTCTGTTTTTGAGGAGGGAACAACATTAGAACATGACTTAAAGCTCAGGAGACTCAATGAAACGTCAACATATAGGACATATATATAGCATATATATAGGACCTTTACGTGGGTGGTATGTTTTCAACCAAATATGTCTCATGATTCACAAAAAAAGGTTGAAAAATACTGGCTTCATTTCTAAAACATGGAAAAACTACCACTACTTTTCCACTCCTTCCATGTCCTCGCTGCCCTGTCTCCTGTGTGGGTTTGCTTGGCGGGCGTGGGGCGGGTGAAGGTCGGGTCTGGGGCGTAACACTGCCTCCTGCTGGTTCTCGTTCACTAAAGTTAATTAATGTTGTTTTAAAGAGCGCGAGGGGCGTGCGAATGTGCTGGTGAGGCAGGACTTAAACAAACATGGTGTCCGCTCGGGGTCATGTCTTTCATCTCCTCCTCTTCTTCGTCCTCTTCCTCCTCTCTGCATCTCAGTGCGTCTCTATGTACACAGTCACACGGACACACATTTACACAGCGATGTCACTCACTGTCCTGACTCAGCACCAAGTCTCCTCTGTATTTTTCAAAGTTTCATATTCTTTATCCAGACCTTTAAAGGCGCATTGTGTAACTTTTCTGGTGGAAGGTCTGTCAAATTGCTGCTTTTCTTCATGAAGATGTTATTGCTTTGTCTAGATTGTTCTACAGTATGGCCTTTCTATCTTCATGGAGACCAAACCAGACCAAGTTACATGTCAGATCTGTTGAGAGGCGACCTCGCTCACAGTCAGAATGTCTGTTTTTCTAGGTATTTTGAGCTGGTGGCAGGGGGGTGCCTGATTTAGTCTTCCTGGTTCAGTCCTGGTTTAGCCCTAATTCAGTCCTGGTTTAGGCTTTGTTTAGTCCTGGTTTAGTCCTAGTTTAGCCCTAGTTCGGTCCTGGTTCAGTCCTACTTAAGTCCTGGTTTAGTCCTAGTTAAATTCTAGTTAAGTCCTGGCTTAGTCTTTGTTCAGTCCTGGTTTAGTCCTAGTTTAGCCCTACTTCAGTCCTAGTTCAGTCCTGGTTTATTCTTGGTTCAGTCCTGGTTTAGTCTGAGTTTAGCCCTAGTTCAGTCCTGATTTAGTCCTGGTTCAGTCCTAGTTAAATACTGGTTTAGTCCTAGTTAAATCCTGGTTTAGTCCTAGTTAAGTTCTGGCTTAGTCCTAGTTAAGTCTTGGTTTAGTCTTCACTTAGTCCTGGTTTAGTCCTAGTTAAGTTCTAGTTAAATCCTGGCTTAGTCCTTGTTCAGTCCTGGTTTTGTCCTGGTTTAGTCCAAGTTTAGCCCTACTTCAGTCCTGATTCAGTCCTAGTTTGTTCCTGGTTCAGTCCTGGTTTAGTCCTAGTTTAGCCCTAGTTCAGTCTTGGTTTAGTCCTGGTTCAGTCCTAGTTAAATACTGGTTTAGTCCTAGTTAAGTTCTGGCTTAGTCCTAGTTAAGTCTTGGTTTAGTCCTGGTTTAGTCCTAGTTAAGTTCTAGTTAAGTCCTAACTTAGTACTAGTTAAGTCTTGGTTTAGTCCTGGTTTAGTTTTGTTGGAGGTTGTTTTTGCACCTCCAGGGTCCATCCCCCATGCTCCCATCTCATGCCCAAGAAGGACGCCTGCGCTGGGGATGAGGAAGCAAGAAGAGACCCTAGGTGTTATGGATTTCTTTTTTTGTTTCAATTAGTCCTGGTTTAGTCCTACTTTAGTCCTGGTTTAGTTCTGGTTTAGAGCTGGTTCAGTGCATGTTTAGCCCTGTTTCAGTCCTGGTTTAGTCCATGTTTAGAACCTGTACACCAATCATCTCTGCATAAAACCTCAGGTAACCTTTGTATCTCGATGATGGTTGTTTTTGCACCTCCAGCTTCCACCCCTCAGGCTCTCATCTCATGCCCGAGAAGGAGGACAGCGCTCGGGGACAGAATATGAGGTGTCAGTCAGTGTAGTCATTATAGTCCTGGTTTAGTACCAATTTAGTCCTGGTTTAGTCCATCTTTAGAACCTGTACACTAATCATCTCTCCTCTGTTTGTGACCTCAGATACCCTTGGTGGTTGTTTTTGCGCCTTTATCCCTCCACCCCCCGCAGGCGCTCGTCTCCTGCCCGAGAAAGAGGCCTGCGCTGGGGGAGAGGACTTGAGCAGAGAGCCCAGGTGTTATGGACCTCTTGTCTGGGGTAATTACAGTCTGGGTTTAGTTCTGGTGAAGTACTAATTTAGTACTGGTTTAGCCCTGGTTACAATCCTGGTTTAGTTATAATTTAGTCCTGATCTAGTGCTTCTTTAGTCCTGGTTTAGTCCATTGTTAGTGCGTGGACCAGAGGATGGGCTGGTATGATCATGATTATCTGGAATTTCCCCACTGTGGGACTAATAAAGGCATATCTTATCTTATCTTAACTTGTTCACTGTACGAGTCCTGGTGTAGTCTTGGTTTAGTGCTTCATTGGTCATGGTTTAGTCCTGATTTAATCCTGGTTTAGTTCTGGTCTTGTGCTTCTTAAGTCCTAGTTTAGTCCTAGTTAAGACCTGGTTTAGTTCTGGTATAGCCAGTTTTTAGTACCTGTAGCAGAGGTGTAATGGTCTTCTTGTTGACCGTAAAAAGGTTTAGTCCATCTTTAGTACCAGAATCAGGGACTGGTTTAGTACCTGAGTCAGAGGTGTTATGGTGTTCTTGTTCGTCCTGGTCTAGTCCTGGTTTAGTCCTGCTTTTGTCCCAGTTTAGTCCTTTTTAGCCCTGCTTTCATCACAGTTTAGTCCTGGTTTAGTCCTGCTTTTGTTACAGCTTAGTCCTAGTTTAGTCCTGCTTTTGTTACAGCTTAGTCCTAGTTTAGTCCTGCTTTTGTTACAGCTTAGTCCTAGTCTAGTCCTGCTTTCGTCACAGTTTAGTCCTAGTTTAGTACTGCTTTCATCACAGTTTAGTCCTGGTTTAGTCCTGCTTTCATCACAGTTTAGTCCTGGTTTAGTACTGCTTTCATCACAGTTTAGTCCTAGTTTAGTCCTGCTTTCATCACAGTTTAGTCCTAGTCTAGTCCTGCTTTCATCACAGTTTAGTCCTGGTTTAGTCCTGCTTTCATCACAGTTTAGTCCTGGTTTAGTCCTGCTTTTGTTACAGCTTAGTCCTAGTCTAGTCCTGCTTTCGTCACAGTTTAGTCCTAGTTTAGTACTGCTTTCATCACAGTTTAGTCCTGGTTTAGTCCTGCTTTCGTCACAGTTTAGTCCTGGTTTAGTCCTGCTTTCATCACAGTTTAGTCCTGGTTTAGTCCTGCTTTTGTCACAGTTTAGTCCTGGTTTAGTCCTGCTTTTGTTACAGCTTAGTCCTAGTCTAGTCCTGCTTTCATCACAGTTTAGTCCTGGTTTAGTCCTGCTTTCATCACAGTTTAGTCCTAGTCTAGTCCTGCTTTCGTCACAGTTTAGTCCTAGTTTAGTCCTGCTTTCATCACAGTTTAGTCCTGGTTTAGTCCTGCTTTTGTTACAGCTTAGTCCTAGTCTAGTCCTGCTTTCATCACAGTTTAGTCCTAGTTTAGTACTGCTTTCATCACAGTTTAGTCCTGGTTTAGTCCTGCTTTCATCACAGTTTAGTCCTGGTTTAGTACTGCTTTCATCACAGTTTAGTCCTAGTTTAGTCCTGCTTTCATCACAGTTTAGTCCTAGTCTAGTCCTGCTTTCATCACAGTTTAGTCCTGGTTTAGTCCTGCTTTTGTTACAGCTTAGTCCTAGTCTAGTCCTGCTTTCGTCACAGTTTAGTCCTAGTTTAGTACTGCTTTCATCACAGTTTAGTCCTGGTTTAGTCCTGCTTTCGTCACAGTTTAGTCCTGGTTTAGTCCTGCTTTCATCACAGTTTAGTCCTGGTTTAGTCCTGCTTTTGTCACAGTTTAGTCCTGGTTTAGTCCTGCTTTTGTTACAGCTTAGTCCTAGTCTAGTCCTGCTTTCATCACAGTTTAGTCCTGGTTTAGTCCTGCTTTCATCACAGTTTAGTCCTAGTCTAGTCCTGCTTTCATCACAGTTTAGTCCTGGTTTAGTCCTGCTTTCATCACAGTTTAGTCCTAGTCTAGTCCTGCTTTCGTCACAGTTTAGTCCTAGTTTAGTACTGCTTTCATCACAGTTTAGTCCTGGTTTAGTCCTGCTTTCATCACAGTTTAGTCCTAGTCTAGTCCTGCTTTCGTCACAGTTTAGTCCTAGTTTAGTCCTGCTTTCATTACAGTTTAGTCCTGGTTTAGTCCTGCTTTTGTCCCAGTTTAGTCCTGGTTTAGTCCTGCTTTCTTTACAGTTTAGTCCTGGTTTAGTCCTGCTTTCATCACAGTTTAGTCCTAGTCTAGTCCTGCTTTCGTCACAGTTTAGTCCTAGTTTAGTCCTGCTTTCATCATAGTTTAGTCCTGGTTTAGTCCTGCTTTTGTCCCAGTTTAATCCTGGTTTAGTCCTGCTTTCGTTACAGTTTAGTCCTGGTTTAGTCCTGCTTTCATCACAGTTTAGTCCTAGTTTAGTCCTGCTTTCATCATAGTTTAGTACCTGTAGCAGAGGTGTTATGTCCTTGTTGTCTGTAATTGGACGTGTCACACATTGACTTTCTGTTTCTCACTGTGGAGCGGCGCCCCCTGTCTGTCACTGACCTCCACCTCACCTCAGGCTGTGTTATGAGGCGGAAAATGTTTCGTGAAGCAAAGAAATAAACCATGACACAGTGATAGAGAGAGTATGGGACAGGCTAGGTTAGACTTAAGGGTTTTTCAATATTATAAAACTTGATGCAATTTGTTTTAATGTTCCAGGGATGTCAAAAATAACAGATTGGGCAATTAACAGTGCTTCGAGGCCACCTTAATCATTAGAAAGGTGCTGTACCTGATTTGTACTGTCTTATAAAACGTAAAAACAGAACAAGTTCACTTTAAACAGTTTGCAGTGGTCCTTCACTTACCTCATGCATTCAGAGCATCCTAATTCTTCACAGTCATGAGTTTCTAAGCGCTTTTCACAACTTTCAGAGACCAGAGCAGAGCTTTGCCGTCACAGTAAAGCTAAAAACATGTAGCATGCTAACTTCCTGATTCTCGGACAATAAAACACTTTATAATGACTTCAAGAGCTGCTCAAACAATATATGTGTAATGGGGCAAGACAAATGTTGCTTAATTAGGCCTACATGGGGTACAGGGCCTTTAATATAGCATATTGTAGGGCTGTGGAAAAAGACGGAAGATCGATACCTTGGTCGATCTTGATGATAGGGCATGTGTGTTTTAATCAGGTCTACAGCCAGTCATGTGGCAGTAAGAGCGAGGATTTAATGCTCTTGTTTAGGATTTAACGCTCGTTTAGGAAAAAGTAGTCAGGGCCACAGCGCGTCTCTTTATGTCTCCTCATGTGTTCACAAGTTTTGACTTAAATCTGTACAATTTGACTAAAATCCAGTGTCTCTCCCTATGTCTCTGTGTGTGTGTGTCTGCCTCTGTGTCTGCCTCTGTGTGTGTGTCTGCCTCTGTGTGTGTCTGCCTTTGTTTCTGTGTGTCTGCCTCTGTGTGTGCGTCTGTCTCTGTGTGTGTGCGTCTGCCTTTGTGTGTGTGTCTGCCTCTGTTTCTGTGTGTGTGCCTCTGTGTGTGCGCCTGCCTCTGTGTGCGTGTGTCTGCCTCTGTGTGTGCGTCTGCTTCTGTGTGTGCATCTGCCTCTCTGTGGGCGTCTGCCTCTGTGTGTGTGTCTGCCTCTGTGTGTGTCTGCCTCTGTTTCTATGTGTCTGCCTCTGTGTGTGCGTCTGCCTCTGTGTGTGCGTCTGTCTCTGTGTGTGTGCATCTGCCTGTGTGTGCGTCTGCCTCTGTGTGTGCGTCTGCCTCTGTCTCTGTGCGTCTGTCTCTCTGTGTGTGCGTCTGTCTCTGTGTGTGCGTCTGTCTCTGTGTGCGCATCTATCTCTGTGTGTGCATCTGCCTCTGTGTGTGCGTCTGTCTCTGTGTGTGCCTCTGTCTCTCTGTATGTGCGTCTGTCTCTGTGTGTGCGTCTGTCTCTGTGTGTGCGTCTGTCTCTGTGTGTGCGTCTGTCTCTGTGTGTGCGTCTGCCTCTGTGTGTGCGTCTGTCTCTGTGTGTGCGTCTGTCTCTGTGTGTGCATCTGCCTCTGTGTGTGCATCTGCCTCTGTGTGTGCGTCTGTCTCTGTGTGTGCCTCTGTCTCTCTGTATGTGCGTCTGTCTCTGTGTGTGCGTCTGCCTCTGTGTGTGCGTCTGTCTCTGTGTGTGCGTCTGTCTCTGTGTGTGCGTCTGCCTCTGTGTGTGCGTCTGCCTCTGTGTGTGCGTCTGTCTCTGTGTGTGCCTCTGTCTCTTTGTGTGTGTGTCTGTCTCTGTGTGTGTGTCTGCCTCTGTGTGTGCGTCTGTCTCTGTGTGTGCATCTGCCTCTGTGTGTGCATCTGCCTCTATGTGTGCGTCTGCCTCTCTGTGTGTGCATCTGCCTCTGTGTGTGCGTCTGCCTCTGTGTGTGCCTCTGTCTCTTTGTGTGTGTGTCTGTCTCTGTGTGTGCGTCTGTCTCTGTGTGTGCATCTGCCTCTGTGTGTGCGTCTGTCTTTGTGTGTGCGTCTGCCTCTGTGTGTGCGTCTGCCTCTGTGTGTGCGTCTGCCTCTGTGTGTGCGTCTGCCTCTGTGTGTGCGTCTGTCTCTGTGTGTGCGTCTGTCTCTGTGTGTGCGTCTGCCTCTGTGTGTGCGTCTGTCTCTGTGTGTGTGCGGTCCCGTCTGCCCCGCTCCCTCTCGGATTCAGCAGCAGCTCCTCACCTTTTCTCCTCTTTCTCTCCTCTGGTGCTTCTCATCTTCATAATCCTCATTGTTTCATTTTCTCACCGTTTATGAGTCAAACTTAACACCTCGTTTAGCGCACGGACATCGCACGTGTTTCTGTTAACAGTGATAGCGCGCGTGCACGTGCAGCTTTTCAGTGTAATATATTGTACAAACTCATTCCAACCTTTAAATGTGAATATCTCTGGGATTATTGGTCCTGTCAACATGAAAGAAAAAAAAAAAATCCTGGCACCCTGCCCTTTATGCCTAACGTCCACATGTCTTTGTTTTTAATAAGAATGTTTTTAATAAGAATGACGAATTTACGAATCGAAAATCAAGACTGATCAATACGGGGGAAAAAAATCTAGATTTTTTCCCCATATCGCCCAGCCCTAACATATTGTATATTTGATCTTATATGCTATATTGCTATATTATAATAGTTGTACTACCAGTTTTCTTGCTAAAATTTGATATCAGATATTTGCAATTTTCTGAAGAAAGGATCTATCTCCTCAGTTTTCTGTCTGCTCCTGTCTGCTCCTGAGGCAAAGACAGAGATGGAGACGCTGGGTCCTGGTTCTGTTTTTTTGTGTATGCCAAGTCTGATAAAATTATAAAAGAGCAGAATATGTCCAAATAAAATGTGTTTCTTAGGTGCAAATTTGTCTGCAAGAATTGTCGGTGTTTGGAGTAACATCAGGGGCCTCAGCCGTCCTTGGCCTCACCCGTCCTTGGCCTCACTCTTCACATTATCGGATTTCTGTGCAGTCACTGTTGCAGAAACTCACCTTGGACTGTTTTAGCGTCTGCTCTCTGTAATGGGACGGTCCTAAACAGAGAGAGGTGAAAGTTTACGGTTTAGTCCTGGTTGAGTCTTGGGTAAGTCCTTGTTCAGTCCTGGGTGAGAGCTTGTTTAGTTCTCGTTTAGATCCAGTTTAATTGTGGTTTAGTTCTGTTTTAGTCCTGGTTCAGTCCTGGTTGAATTCATAGTTCAGGACTTGCAGAAGCAGAGACTGACCTTGGTTTGAGGTGAGACAGGAGAAAGACGTCTGCAGGGAACATGGGGACGGCATGCCCCCCCCCCGTCCCCTCATTCCTCCACCTCCCCCAAAGTTAGGTTACTCCAGGGCATCTGACGTACTTCTATAACCTTCCCCGGGTCAGTTATTCTCACACACGCACACACACACACTCACACGAGCGATCACTTGCAAAATACAAAACAGAAAAACAGGATTTTGCTAAAAATGTGACCTCTCGATGTGACACATATTTTTCTGCATCAAAAATTCTTAGACCTGCATTTTTGTTTCATTTTCTGACAGTTACACCTTCCTCACAAGTGTCATGTGATGTTGTAGTGAGGGGTTGAGCCGATTTAATAATTATGCATTAGTCTTATATTGCGTTTTTTCAGACGTTTTAAGTCTGAAAGTCACACAATTTGGTGCATTGTTCATTCCCTCCACACCTGCAGGTGATAGATACTATAGCCACAGCTGCCCTGGGACAGACTGACAGAAGCAAGGCTGCCAGTCTGCACCAACAACTCCACCACCACCAACACTCGCACACACCACTTTCATACTAGGCAGTGTGGGTGCCTTACCTCCATAACCTGGCCCCACTGTGAGCTCTTCCACCACCACACCCCCACCCATGCCCTCCGATCAGCTAACCCCAACCTCCTGTCTCACCCCACCAGGACTAAACTTAAGACCTGGGCGGACAGGGCTTTCCCCACTGCTGCCCCCACCCTCTGGAACCCCCTGCCCAAACACATCCGAGACTCATCCACACTCCCCATGCTTTAAAAAGCCCTGAAAACCCATCTCTTTAAAACCACCTTTCATTAACTTTCTTATTTCTTTTGTTTGCCTTTGTTGGTCTCTTCGTGTAAAGCATCTTTGAGTATCTTGAAAAGCACCAGGGACGGACTGGCAATCTGTACGTTCTGGAAAAATCCAGAACGGCCGTCCGCCCGTGGGTCGATTTGCGCATTTACCCCCCAATCTGTTCCTAAATTCCTACCATGGGCTGATTTGTGGGGGAAAAGTCCAGGGCTGTTTTTTGGTCCCAGTCCCCCACTGAAAAGCACTGTACAAGTGTTATGTACAGCACTAAGGACACAGCACTAAGAACACAACAGTTTTTACCACTGGCAGGTGCCAGTGGCCCCTGATTTTCTCCCATCCAAGTACTAACCAGGCCCGGCCTTGCTGAGCTTCTGAGATCTGATGGGATCAGGCTTTGACAAAGAGGTTTGGCCACAGATTTTGGCGCTGTCTTCCACCGATGAATCTCCCTGAGTTCAAATGGGCGTGACTGACAGGTGGATTAGCCAATCAGGGACATGTATGGTTCATCTGTATCAAAACAAATATGGCTACTTATGAGAAACAAAGAAAGGAAAAATTTCAGGGGTCTGTTTCTGTCAAGTCTGGTCACCCTGCCTTAGTCCCCGCTACTCATTGTCAGTACTACTACGTTGTACCGACGTCCAGCAGGAGGAATCATAATGTACTTTGTTGAGTAATAGTTATTATCTTTGAGTTTAAATTCTATGAGTAGAAAACCAACATCATTAGACTTGGACCACACTTTGAGACACAGAGACATGCTACTTTTTTAGCATTTAGCCGCTAATGTCCCTGTTCTTTAACTTCTGTCAGCCCCTAATTAAGTATTTTACACTTAGCTTCGCCGCGCTCGAGTCGTGAGCACCATGTAAATGCCAGACAGGAAGTTCGTCTCCACCACGCCACCCGACTTGACCCCAAATGTCTGAATCCACCACGTTTTATTTCATTATTTTTATTTTTCGCGGTGGTTAATTGGAGCGGTGTGGTTGGCCCTGTCAGCGCCTGGCTTCTCCGGCCTTTTCATGGTCTTCTCTGGGGAATGGCTGCAGTAATGAGCCACTGTACCTGGGTCACTGGTGGGCAATTAGAGGGGAATAATGACTGCTTCCTGGAGCTTCGCTGCGTTTCGGTTTCTCTTAAAGGGGAGGGGGGTCCCGTGAGAGGAGGGCTGGACGAGCGCGGCAAAAAAATAAAAATGGGCTCGAGTTTGAATGACCGGAATTTACAATGAGGAGCTGGACCTGGGTTTTTATTGGTTTATTTGGTAAATAGGCTAAGGGAAATTGGTTGAGTCATAGCTGAAGGGAAGGTCAGAGGAACTTGACCATTTTCTTGCTAAACAAAATCAAAGTCGTGTCTGAATTATACTTTTAGTCATAAGGCCGGAATGTGGAATGTTTCACAGTATGGCATTAAACCTTTCTATCTTCATGGAGACCAAACCAGACTAAGTTACAGATCTGCGGAAAGGCGACCCCGCTCGCAGTCAGAATGCTGCCTATTTTTCTTGGTATTTCTGAGCTATAAAACCACCTGGAACAGAATAAATGTAAGGTAGAGCTGTTTAATGTCATACTATGGAACATTCCGCACAAAGCAATGACATATCCATAGAAACAAGCAGGTGATGGATCCTCCACCAGAAAAGTTACACAATAAGTGTAATAATTCCTTTCATAATGCCGCATTCTATTGAATGTCGGTAGTCGATAAATCCGAGTCAGTTCTCCCAACATCCATTCCAAATGCACTGCAACAGTTGGGGAAAGTATGGGTGCCCGAGAAAGTTTAATGTAATGTCGCTAGCTCCTGCTAATAAATAGAGTCTGTTAGCTAACGTTAGCTGTCGGCGACTCAATCATGGCAGTTTGACTCTAACATGTTTAGAAAAAAAAAACTTGTCTATTATCAAATGATGTGAAAGAAAGTCTAAATGTCACTACAAAGTTTTTAGAAGACACTTTCTCCACACATACACAACATATCAAAATGACGATTCTCCCCGTTTACTGTGTGTGCTGACATTTCTACTGTGACGTAAATCAAACCGACTCCATCTGCACCGAACCAGCCCGAGTTTGTGTTTCCAAACCCCAGTTTGATTGGCCGTTGAGTTTAAATTCTATGAGCAGAAAACCAACATCATTAGACTGTCACTTTCTTGTTTCTATGGATATGTCATTGCTCTGCTTAGAATGTTCCACAGTATGACATTAAACAGCTCAAAATACCTAGAAAAACAGGCATTCTGACTGTGAGTCTGTGAGTGGGATTGCCTCTCCACAGATCTGACCTAGTTTGACCTTGGTCTAGTTTGGTCTCCATGAAGATAGAAAGGTTTAATGCCATACTATGAAACATTCCAGACAAAGCAATAACATCTCCATGGAGAAAAGCATTTGACGGACCCTCCACCAGAAAAGTTACACAACGCAAAGGTGCATTCTGTAACTTTTCTGGTGGAGGGTCTGGCAAATACTTTTCTGAAGGTGAACCCACACCACAGCACACTACTACAAACAAGCCTCCATTATTGATTTACCTGGAATATTCCTCAGTATGGCATTAAACTTATCTATCTTGCATGTATTCAATTACAAGTGTTTTAATTGCTAAGAAATACCTTGAAAACATGCAGTCATAGACTTGTCTCCACAGATCTGAACTGTAACTTTGCTTGTCTCCGTGGAGATAGATAATCTTAATAATGCCATATTGTGGAACATTCTAGCAAAGCAATCACCATTGAAACAAGCTGGTGGAAGTTACATAATGTTCTAGCTAATGGGACTATTTCCTTTTTACAGTGCAGAGTGAGACGGGGACAAAGTGGAGATTTGGGACCTCCATAATTAAACCCAGGTTCAGTCCAGGTTCAGACCAGTTCAGAGTCCGGACCGGGGCCACGCTGAAGTCATTTCCACTTTTAATGATGACATTTAGCTCAAATCTGTGTGAGTGCAAATGCTTTTCTAATGCCCTTTGTCGCTGATTAGAACTGGCTCTAAGTTTCCTGCAAAGTCACCAAACTGCACTGGATCATATACAGTACACTCAGAGAGGCCAAAGTTCCACAATTGTACTTTAAACTTTCAGATTTACCTTTGCATTGGTATTTCACTTGCTATAACTTAAAGTTGTAATGCTAAATGTTATCCTTGTAAATGAGTACAGTCTGTTTTTCCCCATAGTCTATAATGTAAAATCAGCACTTTGTGACAATATCCAAGCATTGCAGGTCATTCTAAGACATTTTAACAAACCAAAGAATCATGCAAGTCTCTATAAGGTTTTGAGTGCGTTCATTTGGCCATTGTTTTGAAGCCATGCACACTCCCAAAAGTTCAAGCATGTGAACAATAGTGATTTAAAGCCAAACTTCCTTCTTTCAGTTTGGAAATCCTCCTTTGACCCATCTCCAATCTCTCAAAACCAATGGTCGACCGCAGTGCAACACCTTCTCATCAGTTTCAGCTTCCTGCTAAGTTTTGAGGATGTTTTTCCATTTAAAGGATGTACTATTTTGTTTTACATTGTTAATCGCTATGGCCATGGATAGGGACTCATCTCCAGATCCTCTGTGGTCAAGAAAACCTGTAGAATGTTTTGAACTTCACCTGTGAATCACACAGTATTGGAAAAGTGTGTATTCTGGATCCCGGGCAACTATCACCGGTGCTGCTGACAAGTTTAACCTAATTGAAGAATGGGTCAAATGCAGAGGACAAATTTCCCTATGCAAAAGAAAGTCATTGGACGCTCGCAGTTTATTCTTTGTAAAGCAATGTATCCAAAACCCGGATATTGTTTACTACACTCAACATATTGTTCCATCCTTTCTTGATAAAAATCACCTGAAGAGCATTTTCACTGATAATGTCTGCAGAAAGTAGGCCTAAACCAGGACTAAACCAGGACTAAACCATGTCTAAACCAAGATCAGGTCTAAAGAAGAGCTAAATCAGGACTAAATCATGTCTAAACCAGGCTTAAATCAGGTCTAAGCCAAAACCAAGACTAAACCAGGTCTAAGCCAAAATCAGGTCTAAAGTAGATCTAAATTAGGTCCAAGCCAAAACCAGGACTAAACCAGGTCTAAGCCAAAATCAGGTCTAAAGTAGATCTAAACCAGGACTAAATCAGGTCTAAGCCAAAACCAGGACTCAACCAGGTCTAAGACAAAACCAAAACTAAATCAGGTCTAAGCCAAAATCATGTCTAAACCAGGTCTAAACTAAGAGTAAACCAATACTAAAAAAGGACTAAACCAGGCCTAAAGCAGGATTAACCAGGTCTAAACCAGGACTAGGACTCCTCCAGGCCTAAACCAGCTCTTAAATTGGTAAAAAAACAGAACTGGCAGTATCTGTTTTTGCAACAGAAATCTCTATAACTTTTTTATAGTGTTAAACCTGTAGAAAAAGTGTGGAATCGTCTCCCCTTAAATCCCTATAAGTACATGTATGTAACCTGAGAGATCCTGTTGTGAACATGCTCCCGGGCCTAGTCCTGCTGCTAGCATCACAGACCGACGTGGATAGTGCAGCTGTTTGATTACTCACACAGCGTAGGCCTGAGATGAGCTACCAGATCCGTACCAGCACATGTAGCCGCTTTATTATACATGAATAATTTCCCATCTCTCCTGGGAGTCTCAGAGATTTTATGTAGATGGTATTTTGCTTTAGCTTCAGTCTGCTGCCGCATTTCCACAGCTCTGACAGAGATTGATGTGCTGGGTTCTCGCGGCGCAGCTATCTCTCAAATCCAACGCGATTTACAACCGAAATCAGGCCCAAATCACCAAAACAAAACCAGCTCCACTGCTCTGCACCGTCTGGGGTTAGGGACGGGCTTGTGAGGCGCTGTGGGGCAAAATGCAGCCAAATTATAAACAATGTTCAAGACAAAGGGTCCATATTACGCTATTTTCTATGTTTCTATGCTCTAATGTTGTTTCCTCATCACAAACACACCTGGAGTTGTGTTTTGTTTCATTCACACACGTTTAACACACAAACCCTGCAGATTTAGGCTGAGTTTTGCTCTCAAACAGAAAACACTTTGCAATTCCACCTTGTGATGTCATGTGGTAATACAAGAAGTGCTCCACTGTGTTTTTAAACTCCATATTCTTTCATTAGACTCATTTGGATCATTTCAGCTCTGGAATTGTCAATGGACTCTATTCACGTTACGTCACAAACCAGGAAGACATTTGAAAACATGAGATGACAACTTCCGGTGGGCTCTGTAGTAAATCTGACAAAATCTAGGAAAAATGAGAAAATAGCCCAGTTTTCATCATTCCCCCCCATTTCCCAGAGATGAGGGCGCCAAATTCTAGACTCTGGTGTGATTCTCTTAAGTGGAACCAATTATGAATAAAAGAATATTTGTTGATGATGTAAACCAGAACTCTATTTTCTCTATAAATTGTGGTGAATTTAACTACTAATGCAGGAAATTACAATGATTTGGTACATTTGCCCCATGTTAAAGCGTACAGTGCATCCGGAAAGTATTCACAGCGCTTCATTTTTCCCACATTTTGTCATGTTACAGCCTCATTCCAAATTGTATTAAATTAATCTCTTACCTCAAAATTCTACACACAATACCCCATTATGACAATGTGAAAAATGTTTTTTTTTTTGACATTTTTTTTAATTTATTAAAAATAGAAAACTAAGAAATCACATTTACATAAGTATTCACAGCCTTTGCCATGAAGCTCAAAATTGAGCTCAGGTGCATCCTTTTTCCACTGATCATCCTTGAGATGTTTCTACAGCTTCATTGGAGTCCACCTGCGGTAAATTCAGTTGACTGGACATGATCTGGAAAGGCACACACCTGTTTATATAAGGTCCCACAGTTGACCGTGCATGTCAGAGCACAAACACCAAGCATGAAGTCAAAGGAATTGTCTGTAGACCTGTGAGACAGGATTGTCTTGAGGCACAAATCTGGGGAAGGATACAGAAAAATTTCTGCTGCTTTGAAGGTCCCAATGAGCACAGTGGCCTCCATTATTTGTAAATGGAAGACATTTGTAAAAGGAACATGGCAGCCCGTCTGGAATTTGCCAAAAGGCACCTGAATGACTCTCAGACCATGAGAAACAAAATTCTCTGGTCTGATGAGACAAAGATTGAACTCTTTGGTGTGAATGCCAGGCGTCATGTTTGGAGGAAACCAGGCACCGCTCATCACCAGGCCAATACCATCCCTACAGTGAAGCATGGTGGTGGCAGCATCATGCTATGGGCATGTTTTTCAGCAGCAGGAACTGGCAGACTAGTCAGGATAGAAGGAAAAATGAATGCAGTAATATACAGAGATATCCTGGATGAAAACCTGCTCCAGAGCGCTGTTGACCTCAGACTGGGGCGAAGGTTCATTTTTCAGCAGGACAACGACCCGAAGCACACAGCCAAGATCTCAAAGGATTGGCTTCAGAACCACTCTGTGAATGTCCTGGAGTGGCCCAGCCAGAGTCCAGACTTGAATCCGATTGAACATCTCTGGAGAGACCTGAAAATGGCTGTGCACAGACGTCTCCCATCCAACCTGATGGAGCTTGAGAATTACTGCAAAGAAGAATGGGCAAAACTGCCTAAAGATCGGTGTGCTAAGCTTGTGGCATCATATTCAAAAAGACTTGAGGCTGTAATTGCTGCCAAAGGTGGATCAACAAAGTATTAAGCAAAGGCTGTGAATACTTATGTAAATGTGATTTATTAGTTTTCTATTTTTAATAAATTCAAAATAGAAAGTAGAATTTTGAGGTAAGAGATGAATTTAATACAATTTGGAATGAGGCTGTAACATGACAAAATGTGGGAAAAAGGAAGCGCTGTGAATACTTTCCGGATGCACTGTACCTATTGGCTTTTCAGAGCTTTTAATGTTATAGTTGTTTACTCACCTGCAGTTGTATTTGGTTTGCATTTTTTTTTTTTTTTTTTTTTTTTTTAATTAAGAATGACAGGGGTAATGAAAATATTATTATTGTTGTTGTTGTTGTTATTATTGCTATAATTATTTTTTGTATTCTTTGTATTTTAATGTATTATTATTATTATTATTATTATTATTATTATTATTATTATTATTATTATTATTGTATTTTTTATTGTGGATATACAGTTTATTTTGTGATTGGGAATTGCATAGAAAATGTTTCTTAAAGCTTAAAAAATAAAGTATAAAATAAAAAAAGCAGTTGTATTTGGAGTGATTCGAGCATGTTTGTGTAATCTTTAATCGTTTACTTTCAAGACGCCATTTTGCCATTCAGCCCCCGTTTTCACCTCCACCGGTACACGCCTATTGCACTTACTTTGTTCTCCGATTGTGTAGGATTCAGTAGCGTTACATGGTCATTTTGGTATGCGGCGCTTTGTTGTCATGACGTTTACAGCGACCTCAGCTCCCATTGGACACCACAGTTTTCTAATACGGAAATCAGCAAACTTTTGCCATTAAAACTAAGTTTTAATGGCAAAAAATATTTTTGGAGAAAAGTTTAATAGCAATAAAGACAGTAGCATTTTAGATTAACTGTAAACAGAATATGGGGCGTGTTACATTATCCCACAGTTATGAAACAACCACATCCATTGAAGACATTTGGCAATATTTTCCTTTTAATTTAATTTCACAAAGACCAGATTGTTGTTGGACACATTCAAAGGCGACATGAAGCAGACAAAAGAGCAGATCTGTACTTTTTAAGAATAACTTAATCGTGTGAATGGTGTTTGTGCCTCACCTGAACAAAAAGCACTCGTAAGATGCATTGTGTAACTTTTTCTGGTGGAGGGTCTGTCAAACTATTTTCTTTGTTAAAATATTATTATTGCTTTATCTGGAATGTTTCACAGTATGGTTATAAATCTTTCTATCTTCATGGAGACCACACCAGACTAAGTTACAGGTCAGATCTGTGGAGAGGCGACCCCGCTCACAGTCAGAATGCCTATTTTTCTAGGTATTTCTGAGCTATAAAACCACCTGTAACACTGGTCTACAAGCAAAATGCTTCCTGGATAAGAGTAGTGAAATTTTACCAACTTTTGGTCACTATTAAAGAAAAAATAAGTCAGAAGTGCCAATTAGCTATAGTTTTTGAGATACAGTATTAGGTCAAATTGTGAAATTTCCTGAAAATTAATGAGAAATCGAGTCCCATTTCAAATGGGAATATTTTGCTCTGAGACATTATCGATTTAAAACAGTGATTCCAAATAAGAATACTATCATGTTGAATAGAAATTTGAATGAGCATCATGTATTTGACACATTACTTGCAGAAAACCTGTGTCAAGGTAATGTATTAATGTAGAGATATTTCTTGATCAGTAGCACAAGTTGACCTCTGGATTATAATTCCCATGCAGCCGTTTTCGTAACTGAACAGTTGCCAGTACCTGATATTCAACTCTCGAAGCAGATATGCCTCGAAACTGTGTAAACAAAGCAGATAATTTCTGTTATATTTGTGGTGAGGTAACTTTTGCATCACAAAAGCGGACTCTAACAGCAATGGTGAGAAAAGCATACCATCTTTATTTTGGATGCAAAATAGGTGACCAGGACAAAAGCTGGGCCCCACATTATTGCTGTAACACATGTGCATCAAATCTACGCCAGTGGCTCAACAAGAAAAGAAAATCTATGCCAAAATGTCCAACACTCACCCCTTGTTAATCCCCAGAAAATTTTGTTACCACCTTTGCATATTAAGCTGGGGCTGATGAAGAACTTTGTAAAAGCTCTGGATAAAACACGGGCAGGGTTCAAATATCTGTATACAAAGTTTCCAAGACTAAGTGAAGCTAAAATCAAGGAAGGCGTCTTCGTTGGTCCTCAAATTCGAGAACTTCTCAGTGATGATACATTTAATGGTTTGTTGCGTGGGAAAGAAAAGAAGGCATGGGAAGCCTTTAAGTCAGTAGCAACAGAATTCCTGGGAAACAACAAGGCAGATAAATATGAGCGGCTGGTGGCAAACCTCCTGAAGTCCTACAAATTGCTTGGGTACAATATGTCACTGAAAATACACTTTTTACATTCCCATCTGGATTATTTTCCATTGAACTGTGGATCAGTAAGTGATGAACATGGCGAACGATTCCACCAGGACATATCAGCTATGGAGAAAAGGTATCAAGGAAAATGGAGTCCAAGCACGCTTGCAGACTACTTGACAAGGGACGATCCAACTGCAGTGTATAAGAGACAAGCCAAAAAACGTCGTGCAGACACTGAGTAAAGGTGGAACTATGTTGTTAAATGTGATGATTCAGGTTGTTTTATAATTGATGCATTCAGTGCAAACAAGCCATTTGACTTCTATTTTATTCCTTGACATTTCATGATCTTGAAAGTCAGTAATTTTTAGTATATAAGTGTTGTTTCTTTATGCAAGGCTTGAAAATCTGTTTGAGAATATACGCAAAATTACGCATTTATGCAATAAAACTTTAACATTAAATATCTTGAAAAGAGTAGCCAACTAAGACTTTTAATGTTAGTTTTTCACTTAATTGTATCAAATTACACAAGATTTAGCAAGTTTTATCTCTGAAGCAGAGACTTCCCAAAATTTTGTAGACCAATTGAATAACTGTAAAGTAGAGCTGTTAATGTCATACTGTGGAACATTCCAGGCAGAGCAATGACATATCCATAGAAACAAGCAGCCAAAAAGTTACACAGTGTACCTTTATCCAATCCACTCCTCTCTCTCACTAGAAATAATTATTCCAGCTGTATATTTTCTGAACCTTAATCAGCCTCTGTTTAGTGGCACAACAAAAGACCCACAGCCACACACATTCTCTATTTGATTTTGAATCCATTTGTACGGCTCTTTACCGCTAATAACCGCTCCGTGCATTGCCGTGGCAATTAAAGCTCGGTCCGGTTATGGTGGGATATTTCTCTCACGAGACACTTACCTGAAACTCAATTATCGATCACCTTTTCAGAGCAGAAAATCAGATGAATGGGAATAAATGAGCTCTTTAGGTCTGAGGCTGCGGTAATATGAAAATAGATAATGTGATAGAAATAGGCCAATCCAAGAGTTTAAGTGTTTAATCTGTGGTACTGTGGCAGAGTCGTTAGCCTGTCTCCTTTACCTGAGCAGCCAGAACCACATGCTTTGGCCGCATCTCCATTCTCTTTCCTCGCTTCCTTTTCCTTGATTTCTCTCCTTGATTCTGCAGGAAATGGGTGAGGAAGAGGAGACACAGGGAGGAGAGAGGATCTAAACTCCTCCCTGAGACCAATAAAGTTTGATCCTTTTCTCTGGTGTCTGCTCCTGAAGCCTCCCTCAGGTTTACTCCTTCATTCCGGGGTTTTCTTTGGGACAACACTAATATGAAACATTTGATTGACAGCTGAAAAATGGCAGATTGAGGAGAGGAATCAAGGAGAAGGAAACAAGGAAAGAGAACTGAGACGTGGCCTATGACAAAACTTTACAAAGACGAGTGGATCTGGGGCTGTGTCCTGTCGCGCTGTTTTCGTGACTGACAGGCGGATTAACCAATCAGAGAGATGCATGCTTAATTTGCGTCAATAACAAACATGGCTGCTTACACGTAAAAAAGGGGAATAAAACTTCATAAAAGACTGAGAAGCCACATGGATTTTTACAGACTTAACAATTGAAGCAGAAGTTATATATTTTGTTCCAGATGTTCCAAGCATTTTTGAGACTTGTCTTCCTTATTCCAAAGACACGTGATTCAAATTACCGTCTGTGGTTGGATGGAGGATTTTCACACCCTACTGTCCGGTACTGGTCAGGCAGCTGTCTCCTGTGTGAGTGGAGTGTGCATGTTCTCCCTGTGTTACTGTGGCAGAGTGGTTATCCTTTCCTCTTCCACCGAGTTTGAAAATATTACAGTTTATACTACAGCAGCTGAGAATAAACTGTAGTAGTCCAAGAGTTGAAGAGAAGTTTATTTATCATCAGTGCAGACATGAACTGAACCCTTAAGACACTGTGAGACTGTTGTCCACTCCACTCTAATCCAGTCCAGTCTGTCTGTCTTCTGTTGTAGGGATGATGTAGGCCAAGATAACAAAGACTGAGCTGGCAGTGAGTGCCCTCAGTATAGCAGTGTAGTTTCTATATCAGCTTGATTGACGCAAATTTGGTAAATTACTCAAATTGGAAAATGCATCCACTGATTTCCTCCGGACGTTATGTTGTTATTGTTGATCGTTTTAAGAATGAACTATTACTGCGTCAGGATGCCTCTTCGTCTGCAGCCGGCGGTGTCCAGAAGAGAGGGGCAGTGCGCAGAAGGTTATGGGAGGGCAGGGTGCAGAGGAGCGTGCTGTGCGCAGAGGAGTGAATGGTGTGCTGAGGAGCAGGTGGGCGGTGTGCAGAGGTTTGGGAGGGCAAGGTGCAGAGGAGTGAGCGGTGTGCAGAGGAGTGGGCGGCCAAAAAAGTAGTGCAGAGGAGCGGTGTGCAGAAGTTAGAGAGGGCGGGATGCAGAGGAGCGTGCGGGCGGTGTGCAGAGGAGCGGACGGGTGGTATGCAGAGGTTAGGGAGGGTGAGGGGGAAGACGGCAGTAAAAATGAGCGCTCGGGGCCGGAGTGGGTTAGAGGAAATGTTGAGTGCTTTAGTCAGAGGTGTAATGCTGAATGATTGTGTGTCTCCTCTGTTTATTTGCTGCTGTAAGAGCCCTAATGGAGACAAATGCTGCACCCAAAAGCCTGCTCTGCTCTCTCTCCTCCTCCTCCCTCGCTCCAGTCTCTTTTTCTCCTCCGTTGCTCCCTCCTCCTTTCTCCCATGTCTACTCCTTTCCTTCTCTCTCTCTCCATCTCCCTCCACTTCGCTCTTCTTGTGTCACTACTTCTGTCTCGCCTTTCTCTCTTTCTCTCCTGTCTACTCTCTTACCTCTCTCCTCCTCCTCCTCTTCACCCTCTGTCTTTCTCTCCCCCTCTCTCACTTTCTCACTCCTTTTCTCCTTTTTCTCTTCTATCCACTGTTTCCTCTCCTCCTCTCTCTCTCCCTCTCCTCTCACCCCCCTGTCTCTCGCCTCTTTTTGTCTCCTGTCTACTCTTTTCCCTGCCTCTCTCTCTCTCTCTCTCTCTCTCTCTCTCTCTCTCTCTCTCCCTCTCTCTCTCTCTCTCTCCCTCCTTCTCTCACTATATTTATTTGATAGGGAAAACCATTAAACTTGTAACAGAACATTTATGACCATGGCTAATTTGCAATGTCCGTCCCTTAAAGGACTTTTACAGACAAAGTTCTTGTATAGATTTACCATATTTGTCTCTCTCTCCTCTTTTATTTCCCCTAACCCTAACCCTAACCTCTACTCTTTTTCCTCTCCTCCTCTCTTTCTTGCATCTGTCTCTTTCCTCTCTCTCCCTACCTTACTCCTTCACTCTTCTGTAAATTCTTACTTAGAAAGCAGACTCGACTCTTCACAAATCTGACCTGTAACTTGGCCTGGTAGTGTGACTTGTTTGTTTCCATGGAGATACATGTTTATACTGCACAGTGGGGCATTCCATGCAAAACAAAATGATCTCAACTGATATCTTGGAGTGACATCACGCTAGGGGTGTTGTACCTGTATCTCTGCTGGAATGTTTAGAAATTTCCATGGTGACACAACGCACACATTGGCAAACATTAACAAAAAAGTTTTCAGATTGTATAAAAATTCAAGACAAAACACAAAATGAATTTAAATAACACATTTTCAGGAGCCGGTTATTATTACAAGCGTTCACAGTGGAGCACTTCCTGTCTTACCTCATGACATCACAAGGTGGAACAGAGTGTTTTCTGTTTAAGAGAACTCAGAACTCAGCCTAAATATACAGTGTTTGTGCATTAAATATGTGAAATGAACTCCAGGTATGTTTATGATGATGAAATAACATTATAACCAATGGCAGCTGGTGGTATAATTTTTTGGGCGGGCGCCTAGGCCAAAATTATAAATATATAACTGAGCCGGATAAGGAGTAGGAAAGCTGCTGGATCAGACGGGATCAGCCCCAGGCTCCTTAAGTCCTGTGCAGATGAGCTGTGTGGAGTTATGGAGCATGTCTTCAACCTGAGCCTGAAGCTGAAGGTGGTGCCACAGCTCTGGAAGACCTCCTGTGTGGTACCTGTGCCCAAGACACCGCACGCCAAGGACCTCAACAGCTTCAGGCCAGTGGCTCTCACATCTCATCTGATGAAGACTCTGGAGAGGCTCGTCCTGGGTCACCTCCGCTCCACGGTGAGCTCAGCGATGGACTCGCTGCAGTTCGCGTATCGGCCTGGCATTGGAGTGGAGGACGCCATCATCTCTCTGATGCACCGCTCGCTGTCCCACTTGGAGAGGCCCGGCAGCACTGTGAGAATCTTGTTCTTCGACTTCTCCAGTGCTTTCAACACCATCCAGCCGCTGCTCCTGAGGGACAAGCTGGAGTGGGCAGGAGTGGACTGTGACCTGGCTGAGTGGATCCTGGACTACCTCACAAACCGGCCCCAGTTTGTGAGAGCCCGGGACTGTGTGTCTGACCTCATGACCTGCAGTGTGGGGGCGCCCCAGGGCACCGTCCTCGCGCCCTTCCTCTTCACACTCTACACTGCAGACTTCAGACACAACACGGACAGCTGCGTCCTGCAGAAGTTCTCCGATGACTCCGCCATCATCGGTCTCATCACGAACGATGACGACACGGAGTACAGAGGACTAACGCAGGACTTTGTGGACTGGTGTCACCGGAACCATCTTCTCATCAACGCGGGGAAGACCAAGGAGATGGTGATGGACTTCCGCAGATGCCACTCTACTGCCCCCCCACCAGTGAACATCCAGGGAAGAGACATTGAGAGAGTGGACTCTTACAAGTACCTGGGTGTGCATCTGAACAATAAACTGGACTGGATTCATAACACAGATGCACTGTACAGGAAGGGCCAGAGTCGGCTCTATTTCCTGAGGAGACTGCGGTCCTTTGGAGTGAGAGGGCCACTCCTGAGGACCTTCTATGACTCTGTGGTGGCATCAGCCATCCTGTACGGTGTGGTCTGCTGGAGCAGCAGCGTCACAGAGAGGGAGAAGAAGAAACTGGACAAGGTCATCAAGAAGTCCATTTCAGTCCTGGGCTGTCCTCTGGACTCGGTGCGGCAGGTGGGGGACAAGAGGGTCCTGGCTAAACTCATGTCTATGCTGGACCATGAGTGTCACCCCCTGCAGGACGCCCTGTCTGCTCTGGAGAGCAGCATCAGTGACAGACTGATTCACCCTCGCTGTGTGAAGGAGAGATTTCGCAGATTACGCATTCTTTCCTTCCTGCTGCTGTCAGACTGTATAATGAACAATGATAGTCATGTGTCATCGCCATAGTAATAATAACAATGTGCAATACTATTTAAAGTCACTACCTGCTACTTATTTATTTATTTAACCACCACTGTCCATCACTGCACTGTACACAATATTTTGATTGTAAATACTTATTATTATTCATCTTGTTTTTGATGTGTGCTCTTGTTTTTCTACTTTTTCTGAAACTTGCGTTGTGACATTGAAATTTCCCCACTGTGGGACGAATAAAGGATTATCTTATCTTATCTTATCTTATCTTATCTTATCTTATCTTATCTTATCTTAAATATATGTATTATATATATGCTATATAGTATTATAACAAATGCCAGAAACAGTCATTTTGGTCACTATTGGCTGAACTATATCAGAGCACAACGTACAGCCAAGCGCAAAGTTTACGCAGCAGCACAACCTGATCCACCGCTCACAACCAGCCCCAATGACATCAGCAAAACTACAATAAGAGGCTACATGGCGGAACACCAGAGCGGCTCCGTCACACCCACGAGCTCATTTACGCACTATTTAACTATAACACTATTTACCCGTGAGACTCCGTCCTCGGATTTGCCCCAAACTAACGAAAACAACCTTACCTTCTCCAGAGGACTGAAGCAGAGTGTTTCCAATCTCCGCTATCCTGTTGGTTCTGTCTCCAAAAGTGTATTATTGTCCCATATAAAGAGATGAAACTGGTCAAAGTCCTGGTCCAGTCAGGTTTGCAACACAAGGTCCCCGAGCTGAGTGCACGAGCTGTTGATAAAACTAGTCTTAATTCTACTTTGCACTTAAATCTGAAAGTTACACCAGTCCATATTAGGACCAGGGCACCAGGTAGAGTTAAGTCCTCTGTGCACTTCGCCCAGGGAAAACTTTTACGCACAGAAACAAGTAGGCAGAGGCTGATACAGCAGTGAGTGAGTGCCCTGGCCCGTGGCGGGTCTGTGCCTGTGTGTCCGCTGCACTGGGTCTCTCCTCGCACTCTCCTGTGTGGAGCTTTAAGCGAAAGTAACTGGCCGCCACTATCCAGTGGGTGAATCAAAATAAGAGTCAGTATCATGGCAGCCAATGCACTAATTCCAGCATAATGCTTTTTTCTTGCTTGGCAGAAGGGTGCAGCTGAAGAGAAGACATATTACTCCCTAAAAACTGTTCCTCAGATGCACTTTGAAGTTGAACTGGCCATAACTGTATCGCCCACAGTTCTGTTGTTCTCCATTCATGAGCCTACAGTAGTAACATGGAGCCAGTGGAGAGTTGGGGCTGGACAGAGCAGCTGAATCACAATAGCTCAGGTGTGGGATAAATGTTTATGAAAACCAATCAGCTGATTTGAGTTCACCCTGACCTGCGCCCCCAAGACGAACTTCAGGGCTGTGATGTAAAGTCATGGACAGAAGCAATGTACTGGCACACATTTTCTCCAAACTTCAGGCTCTCCCATAGAACTCCATTAAGTCGCTCCAACTTAGTGAACTCAAAGGGCAAACACATGACTCAAATAAAGTGATATGAGCAAATTAACATGATAAAATTATGTCTACGCAGATACACGATAAATTTTAAACAAAAAAAATTTAACATATAGCCTAATACAAAATAACTTTTTTTTTTTTTTAATCCAGGTCAAGTTCGGGAGTGTGGCACACTTGCACCCTCTATTGACCTGCCGCTACAGATTATAACATATTTGAAAATAGCGTAATATAGGAGTAAGAAGTGTAACATAAGTAACCCAGCTCCTAACAGAGTAGTGCCTTCAGTTAGCTTCACACCCCCAGGGAATGTTGATGACATCAGCTGCAAAGGAGCAACTGAAAGGTGGCAAACATTCCACCAGAAAAGTTTTTATTCTTACCAATATAATAAAGTCACAATGGAAGACCCCAGCAGCCCTCCAGCCTTTAAATCCCTCACAGACAAGAATCTATCCCACCTAAAGCTCTCTGTCCTGGATGTAGTCATGAGAATGTGTGGCCTGTCCTGGTTCTCCAAAAACACCATTAAAGTTTCCACTGTCCACCACTGGGACTCTGCAGTGAGTGGAATAACGCTGAGTTAATTAAAGTAATTAGTGTTGAGTCTGATCGGGCTTTCTCTGTGGGCAACAGGTGGAGAGGGGGAGACGACGAGGAAAAAATAAAGAAGAGGAAATCTATCAGTTCATTTTCGATTTGTATCTTCTGCCTCTGGTGCAATCAGACAAAGAGCAGCCAATCACGAAAACAGCTCCGAATGAAACCAGATTAGACCCATTTCTATCAAAAGTTTAAAACGTCGACAATGATCCAACTTCTGCACTTCTGTTTCCAGACTCATTTACTCAACTTACGCCACATCAGCTTTGTAAATGGGATAAAAAGTTCATCTTCTGTTTGCATCTTTGATCCATCTTGAGGACTTTTGGCCAACAGAGGTTTCTGTTTTTAGAATTGTTAATTCATTCCTTACAATGGAATGAATTAACAATGCAAATGTTTTTTTGCTGTTTTTGAAATTTATTATTCACAAATTTACATTGAAAAACAGACAAACATACTGTAGCTCCCATTAAAGAGCTCAAAGTCCCTGACAAGTTCACAATGATATATTTTATACAGAGGGATCTCATTCTGGTCTCCGCTCCCTCCACCGTGCCTTGTGTCCTCTGCATTTGACCCGTCCTTCAGTGTCTCTGGATTAAACCTCTCAGGAGCAGTGGGACCATCTCCAGATCCTGAGCTAGTCTTGGTCCGGACTACTTAAGCTTAAGAAGATTGGGTCTATTGTGTATGTTTTGGGTTGAGTTTTAGACAAGAGGATCTGTAGCCTGTCCTGGCTCTCCAAAAACACTATTTTAGTCTCCACAGTTATGAAACGAAGGAGCTCAATGGTCACCTATAATTTATAACAAAATGAGATTTCTCATTTTAGTACTTCGCTCATTAATTCTGCAGAAATCCACCATGTTTTCAGTCTCTTGCATAGACTGTATAAAGAAGTGGACTAAGTGAGTGTGATGTCACCCAGAGCGCTCAGCTCCAGTCAAATGAAGCTCATAAGGCTAGCAGTTATAGGGACGAATTTGGAGCCGAGTTCCATATTAGGAATAGGAATTAATTTCCAGCTAAAACAGTGAAATAAAAACACCAGGATCACGTAGAGCAGGTTAATACTTTTTTAAAAACAAAATGACGAGCCTGACAGCAGCAGTTACAGAGAAAGGGGTGACAGTTTTTCAGTTGAAAGTGAAATGGAGACTGTGGCGTGCGCATGTTCACTTCCTGTTTGGAACCCGGTGTCTAGCAGGTTAACTATGCCCATTTATATATACAGTCTGTGGTCCCTCATAATAAGGGATTGTGCCAAAATTATAATTTTGTACTTTCTTTTCTTTTTTTTTTTTGATACAGATGGACCATGCATGTCCCTGATTGGCTAATCCACCTGTCAATCATGCCCATCTGAACTCGGGGAGATTCAACAGTGACCACACTCACATCGTAAAGTACTGAAGTGTGTATTCAGGATCCCAAGTAAGAAAGTCCCATCACTACCCAAAGAAAACGGCTAAAACCATGACGCAAATGTGTAAGAAATCCAACAGTTTTATCTGAACAGAGAAAGTTATGACGCAAAAGTCTACAAAATTCAACTTCTTCCTCATCTATTTGGTTGATTTATGCATGATTTTATTGTTCCAAACTTTGAATCGTCCTTATTTGTTGGCCCTATCACAAGACGCTCTTAGACATAATCAGAAAATTAGCCTAGAATGAACTGGCCCCAAAGTCCTGGCTCCATCCACTCATTATAGTAAACGTCATTTAGTTTGGCACACTTTGAATCATTTCTCTGTTTTATAGTTAAGTATTTTGGAGGCGAGCAGAATTGGATAAGGCTAATCAGAGCAGTAACCCAAGTGTTCCTAACAATTACAGAAAATGCACTAGAAACAAAGACCAAAACGATTAAAAACAAACACATTTGGGACTAATTTATCTGTAGTGGAAGAGACAGCAGTTGGACACTTTTTAAGGCGGCCATCTTGGTGATTATATTGCCTGAAATTGTCCCAGTTTTTAAATTATTTTGTATAGTTGTTATGTATTTGTCTCTTTGGATGAAGTAAAGACCAGACACTGATCATAAAAAAGTAGTTTGATTTTCAGAGAGATTTTAATTCAAGTCTTTTTACGCTTTGTTTTTAACACGGTTTTGGTATTTAAGTTAACGTTAAGGTACACTTTATTTTTCACCCGTTGGGAAATTTGAACTCTGCGTTTGACCCATCCTTCAGTGTCCCTGGGTTAAATCTGTCAGAAGGAGTGGGACCCATCTCCAGATCTTCAGCTAGTCTTGGTCAGGACTACTTTAGCTCGAGGATTTAAAATATTGTGCATGTTTTGGGTTGATGAAGGAAAGACACAGGGAGAACATGCAAACTTCACACATAAAGACCTGGGTGGAACCTTCTTGCTGGCCACTCTGTCACCTGTGTCAGCTATAACATAATATTGCAAAACAGCTATACCCATTTTGTCATATTTTGTGTTTTACTTTTTATATAAAGTATTATATTTGTATTCTTGTCTTGCATCATTTGAATACAATCACATTTCTCACACCTCAAACTAGATTTGCCGCTTTCTACTCAAAAACTGTTAAAAACTGAGTGTGTGCTGCCTAAAGTGGCCAGTGCAATTTCAAGTACTACGTGACATGACGCAAGACTGCTTTGATTACAGACACCTGCCCAGTTCAGCAGCTCTATTTGAAATGTGGTTATCGGTGGAGTATAGCTGTTTAGTCCAAATTTAATGACGTGAATGTAATTTGAGTAGTCTTAAGTCCCATTTTTTTTCAAACCTCTGTGACTGGTGAGCAGACAGGTGAGCAGACAGGTGAACAGACAGGTGAGAGTGAGCGAGGAGAGTGCGAGTTCTCAGACAAACCCAGCCCCGAACATGAAGACGCACAGCTCTATTATCACACAACAATGGGACGCTTTGTACCTGTTTTGCTCCAAAAGGTCAGCATCATTTTGTCACTGGAGTAAAGAGCTGTTTTCATAAAAGAGGAGGATTATGCCCAGACACATCACCCAGGATACTGCCGGGATGTGGTGTGGTTTACAGCCTCGTAATGAACTGATGTTTGGAAGAGAAGCTCAATTAGGATCTTGAGTAGATCGTCTGTATTAAGAATATTGTCAAACATATGCAAAAAAGAGATGATAAAAATACAGAGAACATTGTATTTTATTTATTTATTATTATTATTATTATTATTATTATTATTATTATTATTATTATTATTATTATTATTATTATTTTGCAGTTTCAATTCAGCTTGTGCACAATACTTGAGTCTCAACCAAGACATTAATTTACAGGTCTGATTTGAAGTACTGTGCACAATATGATAAATGGTATGATTACATAATTCAGAGGTATTAAGGTTAAGGTACACTTTATTGTCCCCATAAAGATATTTGTCCTTTGCATTTGACCCATCCTTCAGTGTCTCTGGGTCAAACCTGTCGGCAGCAGTGGGACCCATCTCCAGATCTTGAGCTAGTCTTGGTCAGGACTACCTTAGCTGGAGGATTTGACGTGTTGTGCGTGTTTTAGGTTGAAAGGGGTAAACTAAAATGCCCAGAGGAAACCCAGACACAGGGAGAACATGCAAACTCCACGCAGAAAAGTCTGGGCGACATCTTTATAGTTGGTACATCAATTTTGCACTGTAAACCCACAGGCCACAGCTCCATAATGTCTTTCACAGGTGTTGCTGATACAACCATGTTCTGTCTCCGCAAGGCAAAAGTTGTTTGCACCAGTTTTCTAATAACTGTCATATTTGTGTTAACTTTTCTCATTTCCTCCACATTTTTTTCTGTACGGCGTTCAAGACTATCTGCATCTTCTCCCTGAGGAAATAGTGTCAAGAAGTTAACCTCAGCATGTTTCAGTCTTTTAATATTTGAATGCAAACATTCCCCATCTGGATTACTTAGACTTCTTTTACCAGCTTTCACCATGACTTCTTGACATCCAGCTTTTCATATTTTGTTTCTCATGTTTGCCATTTTGGATTTTAAGCTGTTTACCCAGCCTTCATAATCTGTTCCGAGTCCATCACCTGCTTGATTCTATGGTTATGTCATTGCTCTGCCTGGAATGTTCCACAGTATGACATTAAACAGCTCTACTTTACATTTATTCAATCACAGGTGGTTTTATAACTCAAAAATACCTAGAAAAACAAGCATTCTGACTCCACAGATTTCACCTGTAACTTGGTCTGGTTTGATCTCCATGAAGATAGAAAGGTTTAATACCATATGGTGAAACATTCCAGGCAAAGCGATAACATCATCATCTGTGAAGAAAAGGACAATGTACCTTTAAAGTTGAACTACGTAACTTTTATCTGGAGAAGGATCTGCCTTTTTTGCTGTTAAACTTTGTACATTGTGTTTACATAATGTTGTCTACTGTTCTTAGTCATTTTTATTTGGCAACTTCAGTGCAAAAAAGGTATATTTGCTGCTTTCTGGTCACAAATGTTAAAATGTAAGGGAGTGCTGCCTCCAGTGGCCTCTGCAGTTTCAAGTACTACATGACATCACACAGGACTGTCCTGATTACAGACAGGTGTTTCTGATACAAACACCTGTCTGCAGGGGCGGAGTTTGAAGTGGGGATACCTGTTAGACCAATCACACTGCTCCTTACACCACTAACGCCCCCTCTTCCCCCGTCAAACAGCGTAAATTGGGCTACAAACAATAGCAGTTAAACTGCAGAGGCAGTTTTTGCACAAACATTATCATAATGAGACTTCTGGATTACCACCTGATGACATCGCCAGGTGGGGAAAAGCATTTTGACCTGTGAAGAGAAAGGGAAAGAGACCAGACTTTTTCTATTTATTCTTTTGACATTGCTGACAAAGTAAAGCTTCGCTCCGTATTGTTCTCTTGGCAGTTTTTGTCCTGGTTTATTCCACGATTTAACGCCGCCTTCAACCTTGCTTTTATGTGGGGTCTTTCATTGTCCTTATCCCCCAAACACTCCTTTAAGTGCTCCCCTGCCCCATTCAAGGCCCAGCCCAGGAATTAGACAGCTCCCAGATAGCATTGTCTTTGATTAAATATGGGACTACTTCCTGAAACCATTGCTGTTTTCTTTCCCCAGACACTGACAGAGTTGCCCCCGGTGGCCCATTCTCGCTACAGCACCATTTTAAGATCTTAACTATTGTTTTTCTCCACTTTCAGCGTGATGTATGTGCAACAAACCCAGACAATGGAAATAAGTAATGTTAAAGGAGAGATTTTGGCCCTTGCGGTGCTATCAGAAGTTGAGACAATTGGAGTCTTCATTCACTCAGGGTACTTAGTTACATTAACTTTTTAAAGATATTGTACTTTACAGAGTACTGTTCTAGTAGTGTACTTTAAAGGGCCCATATTATGCTAATTTCTGATGTTTCCTCATCACAAACAGACCTGGAGTTGTGTTTTGTTTCTTTCACACATGTTTAACACACAAACCCTGCATATTTAGGCTGAGTTCTTCTCTCAAACTGAAAACACTCTGTTCCACATTGTGATGTCATGTGGTAAAACAGGATAATTCCTTCCAGTGCTTTGTCCATTTGCTTAGAGAAGACACATTGTGCTTGTGTCTGCTGTAAAGTGAGATCATCATGTCATGCAAATTTGATCTAAAATCACTTAATAAAAGAATAGAAAATGGACTTGAGCAACAAAGAGATCCTTAAGAGCAGCGATGTAACAATATCCAAATTTCTCGATACGATATTTTCACTATATGCATCTCATGGTACAATATTTATTGAGATATTTTGTAGAGGCTAACAAAATTTCACTTTTACCTTTTACCTTTAAAAATGCCTTGACAAGCCTGGTTCTGTCATAAACCAAAGAGTTAAGATTTAAAAGTGCTTAAAATGTTATTTCACCGTGACTGAAACAGAGCAAAGGATCATGGTCTATGTAGTTCCCTCTTGAGACACTTGAGAGTCGATATGTTGTGATGGCCCAAGGTATTATTGAAAGACTTTTGAGAATACGATATCGGAATATTTTGGTTATAATTACAGAAGAAAATAAAATTAGAGAAGAAAGTGCGTACGCCATACCAGTGGAGGTGAAAATGGGGGTAGATTGGCGCAATGACGTCTTGAATACAGAAAAAGAAAGATTATTGAAATATGAATCACTCTAAACACAGCTTCAGACGGTCAATGAGAAGGAAATAATTACAACAATCTCTGAAATGTCAATTTTGCAGAATAGGTCTGCTTTAAGTAATATTATTTTGAAGTAACAGTACTCTTAATTGAGTTCACTTTTTTGTTTATTTTAAACACCTCTGTTTAAAGGTGCACTGTATGACTTTTCTGGTGGAGATACTGCCTGGAATGTTCCACAGTATGACATTATACTTATTTATCTCTGCAGACACAGATGACACCACAGGGCCAAGTTACATGTCAGATCTGTGGACAGGCAAACCCACTCGCAGTAAGAATGCAGGTTTTTAGGTCAATAAAAACCCATATTATTAAGTAAATGCATGAGGGATATGTTTAACGCCACATTGGGACATTCCAGACAAAACCATAACATCTCTACGGAGACAAGCAGGTGGCAAACCCTCTACCAGAAAAGTTACACAGTGCACCTTAAATGTTAGGAGGTATTAGAGGCCTTGTGGAGGTATATAAGGTTGGTCCTTCTCTCCGCAGGGTGTGATTTTGTCCCTTTGGTGGTTGGATTGTTGGGGTGTTTTTTCTCACAGCGTTCCTCTCTCTGGACCAATCTCAGACCTCGCCATCGCTGTGCTCCATCAAGGGGAAAAAAGAAGGAAAAACACGGAAAAATGCACTGACCCGAAACTGTGGTATGAGGAGAGAGAGGGAGAGAAATAGGAGAGAGAGGGCGAGGGAGAAAAAGAGGGAGAGATAGAGAGAGAAGACTGCTGTGTGACAAGAGAGGGGAAGGGAGCGAGAGGGAGGGAGAGAGGGAAAGGGTGGAGGACAGAGAGGAGACTGCTGTGTGAGGAGAGGGAAGAGAGGGACAGGACGGAGGAGAGAGAGGAGACTGCTGTGTGAGGAGAAAGGTAAGAGAGGGAGAGGGTGGAGGAGAGGAGACTGCTGTGTGAGGAGAGAGGGAAAAGAGGGAGAGGATGGAGGAGAGGAGACTGCTGTGTGAGGAGAGAGGGAAAAGAGGGAGAGGATGGAGGAGAGGAGACTGCTGTGTGAGGAGAGAGGGAAAAGAGGGAGAGGATGGAGGAGAGGAGACTGCTGTGTGAGGAGAGAGGGAAAAGAGGGAGAGGATGGAGGAGAGGAGACTGCTGTGTGAGGAGAGAGAAAAGGGGAGGATGAGAGAGTTGTCTCTCCTTACCCCCATCTCACGACAAAGAGAGCAAGAGAGAGAGAGAGAAATAAAGAAATAGAGAGACCAGGACAGAGGGAGATTAGAGAGAGAGAGGGGCATGATGAGAGCAAAGGCAAGAAAAGTGAGGAAGGAGAGGGGAGGAGACAGAGAGGGAAAGGAGAAAGGGGAGAGGGAATGAGAGAGGTGCAAAAGGTAGGAGAATGGGCAGAGATGGAGAAATAGAGAAAGCAGAGAGAGAAATAGAGAAAGAAGGGAGTAGAGAAAGGAACAAAGGGGAAAGACAGTGAAGAGAGCAAGAGCATGGAGAAAGAGGGAGAGAAGGAGCTGGAGTAGAAAAAGGCGGGAATGAGATGGAGGAGAGGAGAAAGAAAGAAAAAGAAGGGGGCAGAGAGAGAAAGAGAGAGAGATAGAGGAGGGGAATTATCCAGGGTGAACTTGTAAACAGCACATTTGCAGAGTTGTAAAAAGCATTAACCTTGAGGAAAGCTCTGAAACGCCACAGAGAGATGCAGTTAAAACGCTCTGTACAGAAGTGATCCGACTGTTCAGGAAATACACAACATCAGAGGAGGAGAAGAGAGAGAGGAAAGAGGAGAGAGAGAGGAGCGCGAGAAAGAGAGGAAAGAGGAGAGAGAGTAGAGAGGGGTAGGAGAGAGAGGAAAGAAGCAGTTAAAATGTGTGCAGAAGTGATCCGACTGTTCAGGAAATACACACCATCACTCAGCGGAGGAGAGGAGAGTGGGAGAGAGAGAAGGGGGAGAGAGAGAGAGACGAAAGACGATAAGTAGAGCGAGCGTGCGAGAAAGAGAAAGAAATGGGGAGACCAGGAGAGAGCAAGATTAGAGAGGCATCATGAGAGCAAAGTCAAGAAAAGTGAGGAAGGAGAGGAGAGAGAGAGAGGGCATGAGAAGAGAGGAGTGACAGAGGGGAGAGAGAGGAAGTAGAGAGACAGGGAAGAGGTGAGAGAGAGGAGAGAAAGAGAGAGGGAGGAGAGAAAGAGAGAGGCAGTTAAATGTTGTGTGCAGAAGTGACACGATTGTTTAGGAAAGACAGACAGACGATCACTCAAAAGAGGAGAGGAGAGAAAGAGAGGGAGGAGGAGAGAGAATGTGAAAGAGAGGGAGAGAGAGGGAGGGAGAGAAATGGTGGAGAGAGAGGAGGTGAGAGAGAGGAGGGGAGAGGGAGAGAGAGGCAGATAAAATGTTGTGAGCAGAAGTGATCAGACTGTTTAGGAAATACAGACGGTCACTCAGAGGAGGAGAGGAGAGAAAGAGGGAAGAGGAGAGAGATGAGGAAGCGAGCAGGAGAGAGAGAAAGAGAGAGAGGAGGGAGAGGAGAGAGGCAGTTGTGTTTTGTGCCGAAGTGATCCGATTTGAGGAAATACAGACTATCACTCAGAGGAGGAGATAGAGGGAGGGAGAAAGAGAGAGAATGTGGAGAACGTGAAGAGGAGAGAGAGGCAGTTAAAGTGTTCCGCGCCGAAATGATCTGACTGTTTAGGAAATGTAGATGATCATTCAGAGGAGAGAGAGAAAGATGAGAGAGAGAAAGAGAGTGAGGTAAGAGGAGAGGAAAAAAATGCCCAAATCTGATTGTAACAGAGGAATATGGAACAAATAATGGGTCTAGTACAGGGGTCGGTAACCCGCGGCTCCAGAGCCGCATGTGGCGCTTTCATCGTTCTGTCGTGGCTCCTTGTGACTTTGGAAAATAATAATGAGTATTTAATTACATTGTATTTTTATTTTAGTTTGTTTGTTTTTAAATGTAAATCTAAAATTGTAGATAATGGTAATCTTGTAACATTTAAATAAAACGTTTTTAATATTTTTGTCGCTCAAAACATGCGTCAAAGCCGCCGATGTGCGCCACCCGGCACACACTGGCAGCCCGGACTTACCGGCACCTACATCAGCAGTATGATTTTCGGCCCAATGATGATAAATCCAAGAAAAGAAAAGTTTGTGAAGAAAACAGAACGCTTAATGCTACGTGGGCAGATTCATTTGCTTTCACGGCTGATGAGACTGGTACACGCGGTACACGCGACAGTGGATAATTTAAGTTTGGATTTTTATTTCCTACGAGGAGGACTCAAATAATAATGTGTTTAATGCAGCTTTGTGCACATTTGTTTACGTTACACAGAAGCGAAACTTAAAACCACATGGCTCATTTGCATAAACTATAAACTGAAAAAACAGCTCGCTCCTTGTGCCGCTGATGCGGTCAGCTTCTGTCGGACTAAAGAGCAGGACTCAGTGGAATATGCGTGTTCTTTCTGTGACTGAGGGATGTTCTGCCTATGGTGAGTCTGTTCTGTGCTTCTATCGCGTTGGAGATGGTTCATGTTAAACTTTTTAGAGATTATACGTGTGCAGGTCGTACGTGTGCAGCGCAGTTCTTTATTTCACTCATGCACTTTATTTATGTTGCTACTGTTGTGATGAAAAGACTGAAAGGTGTAAATAATTCTCTTAAGACTCGCTCTTATGAGCTGTAGTGGAGGATGGTGCTTGTTGTAGTCCGTTTTCTGGGAGTTGTAGTTTTGCCTGTAGTTCCCCTGGTTAGCGCTGGTTTAGAGTCAAAAGGGTTTTGTGGCTCCGGGTGTTTTCTTTTCTGTGGGAGACGGTCCAAATGGCTCTTTGAGTATTTAAGGTTGCCGATCCCTGGTCTAGTAGTCATGCGACAGACTGTTTTGCACTGTTAATATATAATTGTTTATTTAATATTATAATTTCAATGAGTTTGTTTGTGCATAACTTCTTAAAGACAATTCCAAAAAAAGTGCAAAATCGACTTTTTGGAGCTTTCTACCATGTTATAACGTCCCCTCATCAAAAACGTGTCTGAAGAGGTTTTAGATGCCCTCCATGCATGTTTGAGTTATCTAGTGATCTCTCCCGGGCTCTGTTTGAACCCTCCCTACAATTAGCTGTAAGACTCTGTCCAAGGCTCCGCCCACTAGCCGATGTCACCCACGCTCCCACACGACAATTCTCCAAAAATGTACAAAAACATGATACAAAACAAAACACTACAACTTCACAAATCTGATGCGATGTGCGGTGGTTTGATTGGCAGGATGCACGCCGATTGTGTTGTGATTGCACTCTGAAGGGGGAGCGCAGGAAGCAAAGGGAAAATGAAACTTATTGAACATAGAAATGCGTTGTTTATGGCAAATACAGCATTTTCAAAACAATAAAAGGTAACGCTGTGATCTAAATATGGTATGTGTTAGTAGTGTTAGCAGTTAATACTCTTTCTTTAATCTACAGAGGATTTTTTGGCCCATATTCCTCCGTTTAGTGTCCTCACATCTGCAAACTACTGTCAGTGATGTCATTGTGCTGTTTTTCTAATCTCTGCCTATTTTTACAATTCAGCGAAAAAGAATAAAAGCTTTGAGTGACTCTCTTTAGTGATAAATAGACTCTTAACTGTACAGGCGGTGACTCAAATCTGGGAGTTTTATCTTAATTATCATGAGAGAGGTTTACTGAATTAGACTGAAGTTGTCATGGAAACACAGGAGAGCGTTTTTGGTTCATTCAGCCTTGACAAAACGCCAGGTACACAAGACGTGTTTATCACAGAAGTGGAAGATTAACAGTATTATAAATCATTCTAATCATGTTTCAACCAAAGTATGAAAGAAAAAATAAATACTGTTAGATGGTCCTTTTTGTGAATTTCAAGGTTCACTATGTAACTTTTCTGGTGGAGTGTTCACCATCTGCTTGTCTCCATGGAGATGGTTGATTCAGCCATGACAAACTTTAAGCGTGCTCTTCGTTTGAGTATATTCACAGGCTGGACTGGAGGGACAACTGTAATGCTGTCTACAAGAACAGCATGAGCAGACTCTACTTCCTGAGAAAGCTCAGGTCTTTCAATGTGTGCAGCAAGTTATTGGAGGCCAGTGCCCTGTACTTTGCTGTGGTTCTGCTGGGGGAGCAGCACCAGTAAAAGAGACACTGGGCAGATTGACAAACTGATCCATAAAGCTGGACACGTGATCAACTGTGAACTGGAGACATTTGTCACAGTGAGGGACAGGAGGACACTGGACAAACTGCTCTCCATCATGGACACTCCTGTTCACCCACTGCACCAGACTATAGAGGGACAGAGGAGATAATACTCCCTACAACTGTACAACAACTCACCCACTGCACCAGACTATAGAGGGACAGAGGAGCTCATTCTCCAACAAGCTCCTACAGCTCCGCTCAAACAGTGAGAGATACAGGACTACATTCATACTATAATATTCCCTACAACTGTACAACAACTCAATCTTAAGTAACAGATAATACTCCCTACAACTGTACAACAACTCAATCTTAAGTAACAGATAACCTTATGCCCTGTCAATCAGCAGAATATTTGCACTGTCGTTCTTGTCTCTTGTTTATAGCTGTTACTTTATAGTTTATTTATAGTTTTTTACTTATTTTCCTATTTTATTTTGACTTGTTCATATACATTTATTTTTATAATTATGTCTCATTTGACACGTGTCTCTTGCTCTTTTTTGCTACACCATCTATTTTTGTATTATATTGTGAGCTACTGCATCCAAATAATTTCCCTTGTGGATCAATAAAGTTTGTCAAAGTCTAAGTCTAAGTCTAATCTAATTTCACGTCTGGTAATAGTTTTTGCATGTTCTGCCTGTGTCTGTGTGGGTTTTCTTTAGGTACCATCAACCCAACACATGCACAACAGGCCAAATCCTCCAGCAAAGATGGTCCTGACCAAAACTAACTCAAGATCTAGAGATGGTCCCACTGTTAGATTTTGAGGTCAAATGTAGAGAACACATTTCCTACTGTGCAACTTTTCTGGTTGTCTCCGCATATATGTTATTGCTTTTCCTGAAATGTTCCGTGGTGTGACTTTAAACATATCCATCCATCATATCCATTTATTGATTACAGGTGTTTCTATTGCTCAAAAATACAATAATTCCTTCTGTGCAAAGGGGCGACTCTCCACAGATTAAGTTTTGATTAAGTTTGATTCTTTTCTCTGATCTCTGCCTCCTGAAGCCTCCCTCAGGTTTACTCCTTCACTCTGTGGTTTTCTTTGGGACACCGCTTAATATAACACATTTGATTGACAGCTGAAAAATGGAGGATCGAGGAGAGGAATCAAGGAGAAGGAAGCGAAGAAAGAGAAATGAGACATGGTGTATGTATGTGCCCTTTAAAGGAGTCAGAACAACCCAAAACATCCAAGTCCATTGAACTTTACATTTTTTTTTTTTTTTTTTTTTTTTTTTTTTTCAGTGCTGTAGATTTGATCTCTGAGGGAGGACTTGTCTCTCTCGTCGGGGATAGGCTGGAGTTTGATTTAAGCTGCGCCCCCTGCTGTCCGGGTGTGTGCACTGTGAGACTTTGGAGATGTTTGGAGCGGGGACACTAGAGGGTGCCCCGCTGGGGTAATTTACCGTGGGCCTTATGGAGCTTATACGAGCAGAGTCAGTGCAGTAGCAGAGGAGACTGATAATATGAGAGGAGAGGGGGAACAGCGGGGGAGAAAATATGAGAAAAGGAGAGAGGGAGGGGATATAGGAAAGAAGGGAGGACTTGACAGAGGGGGAAGGAGGGAGAGAGTGTGAGAGACGGAAGTGAAAAGAGAATAATGGTGTGCAAAAATGTTGAAATTTTGATATGTCTTTTTTTTTTTTTTTTAACGTTACAGTATCACTATCATGGGTTGTTTATTGATATATTGCCAGTAGTATTTTTTTTTTTTGTACGTTTTATTTTATTTTTTTTTCAGGAGCAGTGGGCAGCCAATCTTTCAGGCACCCGGGGACCCATCTCCATGATCTTGTTGCTAGGCTTGGTCAGGACTACCTAAGATGGAGGATTTTTTTAACCTATGGAGCATGTTTTTCGGTTGATGGAGGAAACCAGAGTGCCCAGAGGAAACCCACTCAGACACGGGAAGGACATGCAAACTCCACACAGAAAGGCACAGGGGACCCGGGGATCGAACCCGGAACCTTCTTGCTGTGAGGCATGAGTGCTAGCCACTCACCACCGTGCCGCCTCAAATCTTTTTTCTTCTCTTGTGCACAGTACTTGGTGATTAGATTGGCATGAGCAGAGGGTACATGGGCACAGTAGCTGGTGTTTGTTTTTGTTTTTTTTTATCCAATAATTTTGTGACAGAGCTGCAGTTTTGTTGCTTATTTAGAGGAAGGAAACTCCTTTATGCAAATATTTGACATATTCACTGTTCTGATGATAAAAATGTGTGTGTTTTCATATTAACACAGGTATTGGTTTTTATAACAAAGATCAGAAAATAGCTTAATGTGGGCTCTTTACCAAAGCCTTTTAGTACCACAGCCATTTAGTAGTCATGTAGTGAGCGTTTAGAGCAGTTAAATGTCCAAATTATAACATCGTGATCCACAGATGTCACAGATTATAACTACAGCAGACACAAGCACAGTACGTCTTCTTTAAACTCGTGAATATTGGTTTCTGTCTGTGGTGTTTTCAGAGTTGAGGTGTGATTCTTGGTGAGAGCAGAGCGGAGGTGTGATGGCTCGTTTAGCACCCTGATCCTTCGCTCCCCCGAGACTGTACATCAGGACCTGTGATGGTGGGGGTGGGGGGCTGGGGGGGGGGGGGCAGTGTCAGGGCTGCTCCTGCCACCTGCTGCACCTGCACCCCCCGCCCCCTGTCTTCTCCGCTCAGGGGTCGAGCCGTGATCACCTCTGTCACACGCTGAGCTGAGACAGCCACTCCACCTCTGTCACTCTCTGTTGGATCAGACGCAAGCTTTTTATAGGAAGTGCTTTATTTTGTGTTTTAAACAATTAAAAAGAAAATAAGGTTGACTCTAATTAGATAATTTGTTTTTTCCATCTTCTCTTTGTTATCTTGAAGGCGCTGTACCTCATTTTTACTGTCTTAAAGTAATTCAAAACAGAACTAGTTCATTTAATACGGTTTGCAGTGGTCCAAAATTCTTCCTCACTTACCTTATGCATTCATATATATATATTCATAAAGCATTTATACATTCATAAAGCTAACAACAGCTAGCATGCTAACACTCACCTCCTGATGAATTGGGGAATAAAACACTCCATAATTACAGATTTACTGTAAAAGCAGCTTTGAGACCGCTGTGTCTTGTCTGCATCTAATTATAAAATGTTCCTATCATTTGCAAACCAGAAGTAAAGGATTATCTTATCTTAAGTGTGCTGTTAGCATGCTACTTGTTGTGAGCATTATTGTGACTGCAAGACTCTGATCTCTGAAAACATTTATAAACTCATCGTGGTGAAGAATTACGATGGTCTGAATGCATAAGATAAGTGAGGAATAATTTTGGAGCATTGTAAACTGTTTATAATGAACTAGTTCTGTTTTTAACATTTTTTAGACAGTTTAAGATCTGAAGATAAGTCCCTAGGTGCTACACTGCAGTCACACTCCTCCTGACCCCCAGAGACATTGAAGGATGGGTCAAATGCAAATCCCATGGGCATCAAACAAGCCCAGACCTAGCCTTGGTTCTGATTTGGTCCCAGTCGGTTCAGGTTTTGCTGGTTTCTTGTCTCTCCGTTTTGTTGAGGTTAAACTCTGCTGTCTGCAGCCTCCTGCCTTTAGAATAAATGAATAAATCAATGTCTGATCCAACCAATGGTCTCTCTGTGGGGCTCTGTCTCCAGTGTCACCAACACATTAGTAACACAACAGCTCCTATTATCATCACAGTGAGAGATCAGACCCGCCTCAAGCCCAAAGCGCCTCATGCCCATTACCGTGAAAGATCAGACCCGCCTCATGCCCAAAGCGCCTCATGCCTGTCACTGTGAAAGGTCAGACCTGCCTCATGCCCAAAGTGCCTCATGCCCATCACAAAGAGATCAGGCCCACCTCATGCCCAAAGTGTCTCATGCCCATCGCAAAGAGATCAGCCCGCCTCATGCCCATCGCAGAGAAAGATCAGACCTGCCTCATGCCCAAAGAGCCTCAAGCTCATCAAGAGATCAAACCCCCTCAAGCCCAAAGTGCCCAGGGAGCTGCCTTAGCGAGGGTTTAAAGACATACACTGTTTTGCTTTTTCTGGTATTAAGGTAAGGCATAAGCTACACTATATTGTCCCTATACTGACATGTGTCCCTTGCATCCTTGACCCATTCTTCATTGTCTCTGGGTTAAACCTGCATTTGACCTATCCTTCAGTGTATCTGAGCAGAGTAGCACATATGTTTCCACAGCCCACTGGTCTCACGTTTTGAAAAAAAGGCCCTACGTTCCCACTGTCTGTTTCCTCACATTTGAAAAGATATTTTTGAATCTAAAGCCACAACAGCCACCCTCACCTTGGCCCTAATCTTTACCATAATCCTGTCATAAGCTCTTATTATTGTACAAAAATACAAATAAGTGGAAAATATAACGATATATTCTAAATAAAAAATAAAAAAAAATCTCAGGGAACACAGAGCGGTCCCGTGCCACAGCGGAGTCCCTGGGCACCCATCTCCAGATCCTGACCTAGTCTTGGTCAGGACGGCCTTAGCTGGAGGATTTGACGCTGTGGGTTAAAGGAGAAACTGAATCCCCCAGAGAAAACCCACCAGACACAGGGAGAACATGCAAACTCCACACAGAAAGGCCCTGGAGTTGGGAACTGAACCCAGAACCTTCTTGCTGTGAGGTGAGAGTTGACTAATAAAAACCTGTAATAGATAGAATACAGCTTCAGCTTAGTTCAATGCCAAACTGTGGAACATACCAGGGAAATCAGTGTCATCCTGCAAAAAAGTTACACAGTGCATCTTTAATATATTCTGAATAAATACATTTGTATATTTCTTTCTATTCTGCAGTCTGAAAACAGCAGCTGTAATGTCAGTGTGTGTGTACATGCGCTCCACCTGTGCCCGCACGGACACACACGGGCAGGAGGAGGCAGTGTGGAGGCGTCTCACGTGAAACAGGATGTATTCTCCTGTAATAGCGAGCGCTCTGACAGAGAAGAAGAAATAAGCTTTTTACGGCCTAAATGTTGCTAAGTAACATGTCCTTCATCCAGACACAGACACCTCAAAGAAACAGGCTGAAGCTGCAGTACCACCATTGGCCTCTAGAGGAGCAGCAGGCAGCGTGGGTAAACTGTAACTCTCTGATTGGCACCTGTAAAGTTAACAATAGTTTAATGTTTACTCTTAAAAAATATACAGGAAGTTGTGTTTTTGATGAAGAAATATTTTAACATTCTGTAATTTATCTGGTGGAAGGTCTGCTCCATGCTTGTCTCCATGGAGATGTGATTGCTTTGCCTTGAATGTTCCACCGTATGACATTAAACCATTATTAAATGTATATATATATATATATATATATATATATATATATATATATATATATATATATATATATATATATATATATATATATATATATATATATACAGTATATATATATATCGCTCTCTCAGTGCTGCATTCAGTGGTGGTGGTGGACATTGCAATACCAAGCGATGGTAACATCCGGAAAAAGGAACACGAGAAACTAGAGAAATACCAGGGGCTCAAGGAAGAGCTGGAGAAGGCCTGGAAGGTGAAGGCATCAGTGGTGCCCGTGGTGATCGGAGCACTCGGGGCTGTAACCCCCAAACTGGAAGAGTGGCTAAAGCAGATACCAGGAAAAACATCAGACATCTCAGTCCAGAAAAGTGCAGTACTAGGAACAGCAAAAATACTGCGTAGAACTCTCAAGCTCCCAGGACTCTGGTAGAGGGCCCGAGCTGATGAGGGTGAGAGAGACCAACCACCGTGGAAGGTGAGGAACACATTTTATATATATATATATATATATATATATATATATATATATATATATATATATATATATATATATATATATATATATATATATAATCACAAGCATATAGTGCTTGTGATTATAATGTTACCTCCTCAAAAACACACCTGAAGTTGTGTTTTCTTCTGTTCACACATGAGTAACTCTTTATTATTAGTCTGTCTACATCTCCAAATGCTCTGTTCCACCTTGTGATGTCATGAAGTGGTAGCGTTCAAGTTAACAGCCACATTTTACTTTTAGTTCAGTAGAGATCAGCAATTCCAGGGTGGAAATTATCCGAATGATTCTAGTGAAGGTGTTTGGAGTTTAAAAACACAGTGGAGCACTTCCTGTATTCCCACATGACATCACAATGTGGAACAGAGTGTTTTCTGTCTGAGAGAAGAACTCAAGCCTAAATCTGCAGGGTTTGTGTGTGAAACATGTGTGAATGAAACAAAACACAACTCCAGGTCTGTTTGTGATGAGGAAACTACATTAGAACATGGATCAGAAAATAACATAATATGGGCCCTTTAACCTGGCTAACACGAGAATTAAAACATGCCTTTCTGATCTGAACGGTCACTATGGACCCCAGAACCTTCAGCCAATCATGAAGCAGTGCTAGTGCAGCCTCTGCAGCTCAGTGAGGGATCTCTGAAGGTTCTGATGTAATACAATATTAATATTAAACCGAGAAGAAATTTGTTTACAAATTCATATAGACAGTACTCATTTTGTACTTGCTTCACAGTACAATGGTAGAAGTAAAAGTATGTAGTAACTTTCCAACTCGGGCCAATGTCAAGCCTCTAGATTTCTTCTCCATTTTCATTACCAGCCCCAGTCCTGGTACACAGCACTCTCCCAATCCTATCTGCGCCCTCCTCACTCCACCAGATTCAATTAAAAAGAGAAATTGGCAATTAGATGACTGTTATGATCCTGTAACAATGATCTAATCTGTAATTCATTGGCTGGCTCTCCCTTGGGTGCTCGCCCGGCTGTGGGAGGGGGGCGGCTCTGATGGAGGAGGGTCCTTGGCGTTCACCTCGACTCAGGCCAAAAACATGCGGCGGCCATTTTGAACACGGGAATTTAGAAGTCACAGAAGAACATGAGAGAGGGAGGGGGAGGGGGAGAGATTTTTTCTGTATAATTCAGTAAAATCTGTCTTTCCCCAGGACTGATATATTACAAAAGCAGTTCTTGCACTGTAAGCATGCTAGTTGTTGTTCGCTTTCAGTTCATTTCTCAGCCCTCAAGCCCACGTCATAAATACACAAAAGCATGATACAAAACAATAAACTACAACTTCACAAACCTGATGCGATGCGCGGTAGTTTCATTAGCGCAATGCACGGTGATTGTGTTGTGATAGCACTCTGAAGGGAGAGTGAATTAGCATGGAGAGCAATGGGAGGGAGTTAGCAGTTAATACCCCACAGAAGTGTAATGCACTCTATTTAAATGTTTCCTATGTCAACTTTATGGTAGGACATGATATCAAAAACTATGTAAAAAAAATTAAATACATAACCAAATAAATAAATAAATAAAATAAAATAAAATAAAACAATTAAACATTGAATTCCACTTAAAGGTGCATTTTCTGCTGGAAGGTCTGTCAAATGCTTTTCTCCATGGAGATGTTATTTCTTTGTCTGGAATGTTCCACAGTATGGTGTTAAACCTTTCTATCTTTATGGAGACCAAACCAGACCAAGTTACAGATCAGATCTGTGGAGAATGTGTGTCAGAATGCCTGTTTTTCTAGGTATTTTTGAGCTATAAAACCATCTATAATTGGATAAATGTAAAGTAGAGCTGTTTAATGTCATACTGTGGAACATTCCAGGCAGAGCAATGACATCTCCATAGAAACAAGCAGGCGAGGGATCCCCAATCAAAAAGTCACACAGATCACTTTTAAGCAGTAATATTTCTGAACAGTATTTGAACTTATAATTACTGTAAAACATAAGATGAAAAGCCAACTGTAAATGAAGGACAGAATGAGCCGCTCTGCTCGGATTCAGATTCATAATTAACATAATTTATAATAAACGTTTCCACTCGTCCTCCTGCCCTCGGTTTAAAACACAGAAATGTATTCAGTGAAACAGACACAGGCCCAGACCACAGGGAGCTCAGTGCAAACAGATACACTATGTAAAATACATGAGTGTATGGATGGCCTTGGGCAAGATCACCTCCTCTTTACCTCCTCTCTTATCAGTCTTTAACTTCTATTTACCTCCTCTTTTATCCCTCTTTAGCTCCTCTTTTACCCCTCTTTAACTTCTATTTACCTCCTCTTTTATCCCTCTTTAGCTTCTCTTTTGCCCCTCTTTAACTTCTATTTACCTCCTCTTTTATCTCTCTTTAACTCCTCTTTACCTCCTATTTTTCTCCTCTTCACCACCTCTTTTACTCCTCTTTTATCCCTCTTTGCCTCACATTTTTCTCCTCTTCACCTCCTCTTTTATCCCTCTTTAGCTCCTCTTTTACCCCTCTTTAATTTCTATTTACCTCCTCTTTTATCTCTCTTTACCTCCTTTTTACCTCCTATTTAACTCCTTTTTTACTCCTCTTTACCTCCTCTTTTATTCCTCTTTTTCCTCCACCACACTACAGAGTCTTCTGTGTGCGCGGGAGGGACAACAGCTCAACATGGACAATTCACCGTTAATTCAATCACGTCATTTCTATTTGGTTAATGAAGGTGTCTGGAGGAAGGGGTGAGGAAGAGGAGGGATGGGAGAGTGAGGAGGAGGAAGAGAGAAGGAGGAGGAGGGGGACAGAGTGAGACAGCTCTTTAAATGACCTTCTAAAAACATGTTGAAGAATCCTATAAAAATCCTATATTACGCAAAATTGACTCTTGCAGCTTTAAGACATGTTATAATGTTGTTTCCTCCTCAAAAACAGACCTGGAGTTGTGTTCTGTTTCATTCACACGTTTGATTAACTCTATTATTAGTCCATCTACATCTCTAAAGCTCAAAATGCTCTGTTCCACCTTGTGATGTCATGAAGCGGTAGTTTTTGAAGGTGTATAGAGTTTAAAAACATACTCAAGATGGAGAGTTTTCATTTCTGGAGAAGAACGTAAGCATAAATCTGCACAGTTTGTGTGTTAAACATGTTTGAATGAAACAAAACACAACTCCAGGTCTGTTTGTGATGAGGAAACAACATTAGAACATTGATCGAAATAATAAAATAAAAATAAAATAGCATAATATGGACCCTTTAAACATCACATTTTATGCTAAAAGTTGTTAACCTCATTGAAATGTGTAATTGTATAAAGTGAGTTTTACACATCCATCTTGAACATCATGACGAATACTTGAATCTGATTGGTCGAAAGGTTGCAACAGCTGAAAAAGCTGAAAATTAAACTTTGGTTAGATTCAAGGGAAGTATGCACATCTTTGTTTTCATTCGTTTGGGCACCTCACCTTTGGCTCCGCCCAAACTGCAACTCAGCTCTGTGATAGGTCTGAAACGCTGATGTCCAGGTCCAATCACAACAGGCCAGATGCTTTAAACCAACTGAATTTCAGTATTAAAACTGGAAACCCAAATGAGGCTCTGCTTTCTAGTTAAAGAACTGACTTGGGAAACAGAACATAAAATTACAACATAACATACAATTGTTATTATTAAAAGCTTTATTTGATTTGAACATGTTTACTTCATATCTGGATGTTTGTGTAATTTGATGTAATACCAGTCTGCACCCTCAACCCCTCTAACCACCACTGAAGTGTGTTGCCCAAGGACAGAATGAGCTGGAATCGAACCACAGACCTTTGTTTTGGTGTTTTGTTGATTCTTGCTTTAGTCCTTTCAGCATTCACAGTCCTGCCTCTGAAATCTCATTGATATGTGCTCTGCCATCTGAGGTCACGGTCCCAGATTAATCTAAGCACAGACACCCATGGCTCCTCCAGCTCCATCAGGGGAGATCTGCTCCCAGTCTGCCCCACTCCCTGCAGCAGCTCCCGGGTAGGTCCTCGGGCATTCACCTGGTGATGGAGCGAAACTAGAACCACAAACCAGAGAGGCGTCCGAGAGCCTGCTCTGGGACTCTTGAATCTTGTCTAATTTACTTACTTAAAGCCGTTTTTACAATATATTTTTTATTACCATCACCAAAATGATCAGATTTTTCTTTTTTTTTTGTTGTTGTATTATTGTTGTACTTTTCATTTTATTTATTTATTTTACTTTAAATTATAATTTTCTTTAAGCAAGGTTCCTTAGTTCATGTGCCTTGGGTCCAGAACACTTCTGCAATGCTTTACAAAGATGTCTGTCTGGTCACTATTGAATCTCCTTATTTTCAGATGGGCGTGACTGACAGGTGGATTAGCCAATTAGAGACACACATGGTTCGTCTATATCAAAACAAATATGGCTGCTTATGAAAAGTAAAACAGAAAAAAAAAATATCACAAGGGACTGAAAACATGACAGATTTGTTTCACAAGCGTCACTGAAATAAATAATAACGCTGGAAGATTCACCAGTGACCAGACTCACATGTTTATAAAGTATTGGACAAGTGTTTAGTCTGTATCTACCTTATTTTTTGTCTCTAAACACTCCTTTTTTGTGGCGGCACTTGCAGTTAAACGGGAGTCCCATTCGTGTCAGTGGGAAATTTGGGAAGAGTTTTGCTGATTAAATGACACAAAGTCGGTTCATTTGTGTCAAATTTTCATGTGCACCAACACGTCACACTGCACCGATTCTCTGGAGGGCTTTAAAACAGCTTTGTAGTCCGTATTGGACTTTTTTACTGTCAAGTTTGACCCCATACAAAATAATACAACCTTCACAATGGCGGCGCCCATGGCAACTTCCGGAATAATTTGAATACTAGGCAAGTATCGGTTCATCGGGTACACACAGAAACTAAAATCTAAGTTGAGATGACTTGAATTAAGAAAGTTTTATCGTGATTTGAGTGAATTTCACTTGTAAAATGATCTACCAATGGAACAAGACTTTTTGTACTTAAAATATGAAAATACACTTAAGATAAGAAACAAAATTTAATCTTAAGAAAAACACACTTATCCCATTGGTAGATCATGTTACTTTTAGTTGAATCTACTCAAATAAAGTAAAATGTTCTCGATTTAAGTCATTTGAACTTACCTAGATATTGCTTTTTGTAGTGTAAGATTAAGCTGCACTTAAAAAAAAAAAAAAAAAAAAATCTTGAATATCAGAACTTTTAAAACACTTTTTAAGCAGTGTCCGCTTTTGCTAATGTGTGCAGTGTATCACCATGGTAACTGCTGAACCTTCCACCATAGACATACATGCAGAACCCCCCAGCATAAATATCACAAAAAAAAATAAACAAATCTGATTGGATGATCATGTTTAGTTTTGGGTCTTGTATATAAAAAAAAAAAAAAAAAACTTCTGGCAATTAATCCAAGATAATCATTAACATTTTCTGATAAGCCAATATTTAGTAATTTTTTGTTATATTTTTAGATTTTTTTTTCAATTTTCTATTTATTTATTTATTTATTTATTTATTTATTTTATACAAACATTTAAACCATTAAAAAACAGCCTCTGCTTTTTACTTGTCGAGGGCAGGTGAGTTTTTCCAAATCATTTTTAACAACATGTTCTAGTCTTTTTTTCCCCCCTCTAATCCCTTGATATCTGTTTTTCCTGTCACCGAAATTACAGCTTTTCCACCACAATTTTATTTCTGTGCTTGCAGTGGACAAAAGTTTCAAACCAATGAGTAAAAAGCACTCAAATCCACATAAGGGCTGCACTTGGACACTGTGAAGGCTGCTGTTTGTAGTTGGTGATAAATTGGATTCCAGCCATTTAATCTTTTAGTGTCGAGCTTCTATATGATCTGTACATAACACAGAGTTTCCTTTATTCTTTGCAAGCTGAAGAATGACTCAAACTAAAGATGAGATATTGACAATAGCATCACCGCATTCAAAGCTCACAGTTTGATTGATGTGAGGGCCAGAAAAATGTCAAGAATCTGCAGTATTTTCACAGTGACAAGGTTTCAGCATTTTTGTACAGATAACTTACATAATCCCGGCATCAGTTTGTGACAAGATATTTATGTCTAAAAAGAAATTGCAGCTTTTACTCAGTTCAGTGGTTTTGATTTTGGGTAGTAAATCCAGAATAAAATCTCCATGGCTGTGTCCGAATGTCTCCCCCGGGCCCTGACCCCCCATTCACTACACAGGCCTGCAATCTTTAGTGGACTCTATAGTGCTGTCATTCATACAGATGCACAGCTCAGTACTTACAGGTATTTATGAATTAGTAATAATAATAATAATAATATGTTTTTTTCAGGCTGGATCACACTCAAACAGACTGAACTTTTTGCTTTTTGTCTGAGATATGGAAATTTACATCATAACTAGGGTGTCCAGACGTCCCTATTTTTCAGCAATGGATGGATGAATACCTGCCAATAGTAAAGAAGGGAATATACTGTCATTTGTTTAGCTAAAAATACAGAAAACCAAGCTTGAAAATAACCATAAGGCAAAAAAAAAAAAAAAAAAAAAACCCGCACCAACTGAAGTCCCTCAGGTAGGTCTGGTACACAGAGCCACAGGTTTCATGCTCTTTTCACATATTTATTTAAACCAACCGTCATCCCAACCCGGGTCTGGTCCAGCTTTTATTTTGAAAATCTAGTTTATTTAAGAGTGTTTTCTTCATAATCAGGTTCTACTGAGCCATAAACCAGAGTTTCTATCGGCTTCATTCACAAGTGTTATGTCCAGTTAAACACCTGCCACTGTACGCCGTTGTTTTTATGACTCCCGCAATGCATTGTGGTCTATATTGGCCTGTCTAGTGACCAGTGCTGGACACTACTTTTCAAGGTGCATTGTGGGAAATTTTGAGTGCACTACTTTTTCACCAACTGTACCTTTGGACTCCACTAAAAACAGCGTGACCATTAAATAATGCTCTAATTATAGTGTGGACACTGGGACACAGCCTCTGTAGTTTTTAAACCGAGGGATATCCCCTAGTGTCGAGGACCTGGACCCCTCCTCTCCTTCCCTGTCCTGGATTAACTGTCCTCGTCCTGCTAGATTAGTAGTCTCCTTCTGCCAATAGCTTTGGCCTACAGACTTACAACTCTACTTGCAATGGATATGTCCTGGCCTCATCTGCCTGTCCGTCCATAGGAGTGGATCTCTCCTTCACTGTGGTTCTCCTCGAGGTTTCTCCGTTTGGGAACTCCAAAAAAAACTCCGAAAAAAACTCCGAAAAGGAGGGTCTAAGGACAGGGGATGCTGGGACAATTATCCATTTGCCTGCATGTTGTTGGACATTCTGTATTTTTGAATTCTGACTGTTTCTTATTCTGCTTCATTCTCTGACATCTCTGTCTGTCTGCTAAATCAACAATTTTGTGAAGTCCGCCGAGATAACTGTTGTTGTGATTTTGGGCTATACAAAAATAAATTGAATTGAATTGAATTGAATATCAGTCTGGTCACAACTTACTCTGTTGCATCAAGCCGGAGCCAAACACAATCATCCAATCAGATTTGCTTATTTCAGTGACACATATGAAACGAAGGAGCTCATTGGTCATCCATCATTTACAAACAAAATCACATTTCTCTCCCCTCAGATGAACATAAGTTTAGTGCTTTGCTCATTGATTCTGCAGAAATCCGGCATGTTTTTCAATCCCCTGTGATAGTTTTTCCTTTATTTTTTCCACGCAAGCCACCATATTTGTTTTGATGCATGTCCCTGATTGGCTAACCCACCTGTCAATCACATCTCACATCACGGACGCACATCTTCGTAAAGTACTATAGTAATAAGTATCGGTTCGTATCAGGTTTATTTTTTCTTGCATTTCAAACTATTTTGCAACTTCTAAGACAGTGTTTGCTAATGTGTGCATTGTGTCACCATGGTAACCGCTGCACATATCGCCTTAGACATGCATGCAGAACCCCCCCCCCCCCCAGTCTGACGTCACTCCAAAGTATCAATAGTTCCACCATTACCGCCTGATTTGCTCCTGTCCTGTCTGCCATTCTTTCAGCCTGTGCGTATTTTATGAATGGAAGATTTGCTGTTGGAAGAAGGAGAAGAAGAGGAAGAAGAAGAAGAAGAAGAGGAGGAAGAGGAGGGGGGGGGTCCACTGGCTCCGGTCGATCCCTGTCACGGCTCATCGTTGTGGGCTTGAGTCTGTCACCTCTGCTCCCTCTTACCTTCCTGCGCTGCGTCTCTCCTCCTCTCTCTATCTATCCATCAACCCCTCCGTCCTTGCAAACTCCCACCAACCGCACACGGACCATCTCTCCTCTCATCTTTCGCTCAATCCTCTTCCTCTCCGCTGGAGTCGCCAGTCTTCTCTCCACTCTTTCTCCAAACCGCTGGAAAACGCCTGGCTAGCATCTGTCCGTTTTACTCCTCTGGTAAACACGAACAAGGGAATTCCACCCCTCCTTCCTCTCCTCCTTCTTCCTCTCATTTTATCAAACCTTTCTGGGTCCAAATCGGAAGAAATAGTCGGCGCTACGAAGGCTCAAACTCGGTGCAGTGAGTATTGCATTTCAGTCTCTACCTCTCTCATACTACGCCTATCTCTCTCCCTCGCTCCTGCACACGTGCTTTTCTTGTCGTTTGCTGCCTTGACTTCAAAAGTGCACAGTCTCTCCATCCGCTTGTGTGCCAAATGAAGCTATCTTTCACTCTGTAAAACTATTGGAGGCTTTCTGTGTTTTTTCCTAGTTTATAAATAGACCAGTTTTTGGAGAATTCATGATGTTGTGTTTCTGTTCTTCAAATCGATTCCTTGACATTTCGGTTTTAAATTAAGACTCTGGCGAAAAAGTGTAAACAGCTGTACGTTGGCTTTCTATTGGTTGATTTATAAGTTGCACTGCGTAACTTTTCTGAGGTAGTGTACGCACCTGCTCGTCTCCATGGATATCTATACGTTGCTGGGAAAGTTCCACAGTTTAGCATTAAACATATCTATCTAAAAATTACCTGGAAAAACATTCTTACTGTGAGCTAAGTCGCCTCTCCACAGATCTGACGCGTAACTTGGCCTGGTTGTGTCCTTGTTTTTGTTCTTTTTTCTCCAAGTTTAATGCCATAGTGTGGGGCATACCTGACAAAGCAATAAAATCTCCATGGAGACAAGCAAGGAATGTCCAGAAATGTTTGGTAGTGGTGCTTTAGGATGGTGTAAATTGGATTGACTGACGTAGTAAAGGGAAAAATAAGACGTCTGGAACATTATTTGGTTGACATGCCATTTTCAGCGTTGCCGTAGTTTCACATGATTTTTATTTATTTATTTTTTTTATGCAAGAATGCTTTGTTTTTTCTTTGTTATTGTTATGTGAAGCTGTACGTCTGTTTGAATGCTGATTTGATGTGTAAAAATACACTGGAAACATTACGTCGCAAAGCATTGTGGGATTGTTTTGATCCCTGGGTGTACAGAGGCAGAGTCAAAATACTGGATTTGGTGTTAACTTTATAATAACATGGAGCTATGAGAAGCAGAGATAGGCAGAGTAGACAAAAATTTTACTCAAAGAGGAGTAACGTTACTTCAAAATAATTAATCAAGTAGAAGTAAAAAGTACTGGTCCAAGAAATGATTCAAGTAAGAGTAAATAAACATGATTTGGTAACTTAAGGAGTAACTATCAGGATGTGACATCTGATTTATAATTTGAAGTTAGTGCAATTTGAAGGACAAAACATTAAATCATTTTCAAGAAACAAAAATGAGACAAACTAAATCAGACCTGAAGGAGCTGCAAGAAACACAAATGTTTAAATCATTTCATATTGTCACATAAAACTTTTGTCACTTTAGACTCACTCACAGTGGGAAGACGATACCACTCTGTCTGTCTGTCTGTCTGTCTGTCTGTCTGTCTGTCTATCTGTCTATCATTCTGAATATGTATCTCTCTCTATATATATCTCTCTCTATCTGTCTCTACGTCTCTATGTATCTCCCTCTCTCTATCCCTCCCTCTTTTTCTCTCTATCTATCTCTACCTCTATGTGTTGCTCTCACTATCTCTTTCTCTTTCCCTATCACTCTCTCTCTCTTCGCTATCTATCGCTACCTCTCTATGTATCTCTCTCTCTATAGCTCTTTCTATCTATCTATCTATCTATCTATCTATCTATCTATCTATCTATCTATCTATCTATCTATCTATCTATCTATCATCTATCTATCTATCTATCTATCTATCTATCTATCATCTATCTATCTATCTATCTATCTATCTATCTATCTATCTATCTATCTATCTATCTATCTATCTATCTTTACCTCTCTGTGTATCTATCTACCCTTCTCTCTATCTCTCTACCTATCTATCTCTATCCCTCCCTCTTTCTCCAGGATTCACATAAGCTCACTGTGAACTGCAGATTTCTGTGGGAGTCATGTAACTGTTACCGACTTAATGTGAAAGTATTTTAAACCACACACGTTTGTCTTTTTGCGTTAGGAGCGTGCTGATTGTGTGGGTGGAAGTTTGGCCGTGATTGACAGGTGGATTAGCCAATCAGGGACAGGCATGGTCCGTATGTATCAAAACAAATATGGCTGCTTAGACTTAGACTTTATTGATCCACAAGGGAAATGACTTGGACACAGGAGCTCACACATCACATTATATTACAATAACACAGACTAAAAAAAATATAAAAATGGTCATAAGATTCTAAATAAGTAGCAATAAAAAATAGCAAAAACAGGGAGTGAACAAACAGATTTCTGCAGAACCAATCAAGCACTAAAGTCTGTTTATCTGAGGTGAGAGAAATGCAATTTTGTCTGTAAATGATAGAGGACGAATGAGCTCCTTTGTTTCACATGAGTCTCTGCAATAAACAAATCTGATTGAACGATTGTGTTTGGTTCTGGCTTGAGACATAGTGTAGGGCGTGGGGATCAGACTCATATCTCTTTGTATAAAAAAAAAAATGAGAGAGATATGAGTCTGGATTTGCCAGGCAAGTTCTAGATGTAAGATGATTCTTGTACTTTAAATACTTGTGGATAAATGGTGAGCACTTTTGCCTCACAGCAGTATGGTCCTGGGAATCTCGTGGAGTTGTCATGTTCTCACTCCCAATCCTGCAGCTCAATGCTCGACTGCTCCAGAGAACGTGCCTTCCTGACAGTCACGTACGGGCCCAAATGACCTTTGAGGTGTCATTCTTTTGCCTGGATTCTTCCACAGCCTTTCCGCAGATCTGACCACTAAGTTGGCCTGGTGGTGTCACCTGCTTGTCTCCATTTAATGCCCTACTGTGGAACATTCCAAGCAAAGCAATGACATCTCCATGGAGTCAAGCAGGTGGCATTATGATCTCAAACAGAAAAGTTACATAGTGCACCATTGTGTGTGCATTCATACTGGTTTAGTCTTTGGTTTGAACCACTTTAACCCTGGTCTAGTCCAGATTTAGTCCCAGATTAGCCCCAGTTTTAATGGTTAGTGCTGATAGTCAGGTCCGGAGGGATGGAAGTGATGTCGTAGCTCTGGTTGTCATGGTAACTTGTTAGCTTCTGTTGATATGATCAGGCCTAAAATGTTATATGTTATATGTTACGTTTTATGATTTATTTTATGGTACAAGTTATGATAAGGTGACAAATTTGTTTTTAAAGATCAGAGGGGGTCCTGGGGTCGTAGCTTTGTGACTTGCTTGGAGATCCAGATTGCGTTTTGGGTATTTATTAACAGACAAACAGCTATCACAGCGCAGCAAAAGGGATGGATGGGACCAGTTGGACAAACCAAACATATGGATAAGTAGTGGCGGCCAACAAAAAAATAACGGCTACCCGGCCCTGACTTTCAACAAACTGAGTCACAGCTACACCCTTAGGTACACCCTCAACCAGACACACATGCACCTGTCCTGTCTCTAACTCTTTTCCTCACCTTACATAATCCTGTTCCTAAATTTAACTAAACCCTAACCTTAATCATTTCTCTAACAGTAGTGGTAGTAGTAATAGTACCATTTATAAACAGTTTGCAGGTCCAATTCCTCACTTACCTTATGCATTCTGAGCATTTTAATTATTCACCACTTCATAATAAAGTACTACTTACTTTAATGTTGAAAATCACATTCTGTTGTGTAGTTGAGTGTATCAGACACTACCTGTAGTGGACCACTCAAAAAAAAGGCAAAGACAAGGTATAAAAAATATGTTTAAATTTAATAAAGTCTAATAAAAATGTAATTTAACAAAGGCTCAAATGAAGTAAATCATTAACAAAAAGTCAGGCCCAACTTAAATCCAACTAAACAGAACAAAAACTAATCCCTAAACAGAGAACAGGTGAGTTTAAATAGACGAGGGCGACTAAACTGAACACAAGAGAGGGGAAAATGACATTAAATAATGAACTAAAGCTACCAACTTAAAGTAACAAAAAGGCAAATACTTATAATACAGAAACAAGTGATAATAAAGTAACCTCAAACAAACTAACTTAGCAAAATTAACTAAATAGTGCTCCCCCCTTTGTTCGGCATCGATGGTCTCCTCCGAGGGTCCTCAAACAAAAAAAAACAAGTGTAAGTAATACTTATATTAACTAAAATGTGCACCCAAAATTAGAAAATATAAGTCTAAATAAAGGATTAAATTCAACTATAACTTAATGAAAATGTAAATGAAATGAAATATTAACACTATGGAGTGGTGGCAGATGGATCCACCACACTAACCTTAACGATGAGCCGTTTCCTAACTTAAAAAAATGACTGTTCCTAAATTTAATTGCTTCAAAAGACCAACCTGACTCAACATTCTCGCGTGAACTGATTTTATATGGTGTTTGAACACGTGTGAAGGCCTTAAACCCTGTGTATTTACTCACCTTGTCCAATACTATAAAACCTACTCAAATATATGGACTGTTAGCATCCAACCGTCACACTGCACACGTGTCTAAAATGGCCCCCTCCAGGCGTGCTGCTGTTCTGTCGTTCAGACAGGGTTTTTATGTTCCTCACGTGGAAATTCCGGCGTCCGTCTCTCTTATTGTTTAAAGCGTTTGTAATAGCAGCAGCAGAGGCAGATCCCGCTCTTCTATATTCTGTGATTAGGGCCCGTCTCCGGTCATTTCCTTTTCCGTCGGCTCCTCGCGCCGGTGGCACACGGCGGGCACAGTGCAGATTGCATTTTCCCCCGAGGGTGCCAACCACGCTGTATTAAAGCCACTACAAGGCCCCGCTCCGAAGATGTCATCGGATAAATAAAAGGAGAGAGGAGTGAGAGAGGAAGGGAGAGAGGAGAGGAGAAAGAGCTGAGAGAGAGAGGAGAGGGAGAGGAAAGGGGAAAAGGAGAGAGGAGAGGAGGGAAAGAGGCAGGAGAGGAGAGAGAGAAGAAGGGAGAGGGAGCGGAAGGTGAGAGGAAACAAGAAGGAAAGAAGGCAGAAAGGAAGGAGAGAAGAGTTGAGGGAAGCAGAGAGGAGATGAAAATATTAGATAAGGAGAGGAGAAAGGAAAGGAAACAAAGAGACAAGAGAGGGAAGGAAAGAAAGAGAGAAAGAGAGAGGAGACAAGGGAAGGTGAGGAGAGAAGGAGACGAGGAGAGAGGACAGGAAAATAGGAAGAATAGTGGAGATGACAGAAGCAGAGAGACAAGGGGGAAGGAGAGAGGAGGGAAGGAAAGGAGAGAGGAGAGGAGTGAAGAAGGAAGGAAATGAGAGAAATGAGAGAGGAGACAACTGAAGGAGAGAAGTTAGGAGATGAGGGATGACGTTTGGAAACATGCGGATGACGACTTCCTTTGGCTCTGTTGGCAATAGTAAAAGAGCCAAATCTGGGAAAACTGAGAAAATGGCCCAGTTTTCTTCATCTAAATGTCATTGTATTCTTTCTTTTTTCCTTTTATAAATTGCCTATTAATTTGTATAATTATAATTGTATTTAATAATAATAAAAACAAGTCTCTTTAATGCCTATAAGTGACATGGAAGATGCGATTCGAGTCCTGTCCGCCATGGAAAGCTTTGGTAGGTTGTGAAGACGCTGCTGCTGAATCCATCGTTTTATCACATGCCCAGTGTCGGGAACTACACCAGAAGTCGCCATCCGCATGTTTCCAAACGTCTTCCTGTAGCGTGAATAGAGCCTGTAGAAGTAGAGGAGTGAGGAGATGAGTGAAGTAGTCTAGACATTTACGGCTCTCTTTCTCTTTCACAGTTCTCCCTTTGGCCCTCGTCCACCAAGTCTAAAACCAAACTCAACCTGGGTTATACTGCAAATGTCTGACCCAGATATTAAAGGGATGAAATGAGATGTGGATTAAACACGATGTACCTGACTTTACTGTCTTAAAAACATGAAAAACAAAACTAGTTCAACGGTTTTCACAACTTTCAGTGTTTGAGTAACCCTTTATTATTAGTCTGTCTACATCTCCAATCTTGTGACAACATTATAACATAGATTTAAAAAAAATAGTGCAATATAGGCCATTTAAGACAGTAAAAATCAGGTACAGCTGCTTTAAATCTCATGAGAGTTTCTAGTATTCGTGTAACAGGAGTGAGGAGTATTGTGAATTACCATTTTGACGGTGTAAATTTAGCGCAGATGTCACGCACGGCGGAGCACACACAGACTGGATCAGAATGACTCCTGTTTTTAGTTTGTCTGTTTTGTTTTGTACCGAAGCGTATGTCAGATTTCATATTTTTCCTGCTCATTTCAATCGCTGAGGTGACTTGTCTGGCCCCTCTAATCTCTGAGAGAGTTATTATTTCACATTTGGCTCAAAACTGAACGCCAGTGTGGGAAAATACCTACAAGAGGTTGTGGGTTAGACTCCTGATGTGTCTGAGTGGAGCGTGCATGTCCTCACTGTGTTACTGTGGCAGAGTGGTTAGCCTGTCTCCTCTCAGTTGGAGGTTGTGGGTTAGACTCCTCCCTGTGTCTCTGTGGGTTTGTCCTCTTCCTAAACATCCCATAGTGAATAATGCATTAAAGAGGAGAGAGTGTTATTTGTTTGTCTATAGCAAACTTCTGTAGAACACCTTCTGGGCTGAGCTCCAGCTCACTTTGTAAAAGAATCAATTGTAAATGGAGTTGCCCACAGGAAGCATATCATCTGTGACACTCACAGCTGCTGGTGTTTTTAGCTGTGTTTGAACTGAGCTTTACTCAGCACCAGCAGAGGGCGCCAGGACTCATAGTGTTATTCTACAAATTAAGGCTAAATAAGTTTTCACTAATACTTTCACAAGCATTTAGTGTCCTACAAAATGCTTGCTCAAAACAGTTCCGTGTAAGTAGCTGTAGTTGTGTATGTTAGAGTTTGTGCATTTAGAAAACATTTTGAGATTCGGATCAGTCCCTTGCCTTGTCAGTGGCTCATTATTTGGTTGATTTAGACAACTGAAAAAAATATGGGATGTCCTGCTCCTCCCTGTTTGTGCAGGTTAATTAACGGTTTATGTCACAAACAATACGCAGATATTTAACTGTCAACATAGGCCCTCAACTACAAGGGTGCATAGCATAGCATAGGCGTATTAGCTGTAGTTTGTCCGTGTGTGTTGCCGTAGGCTCTGTGTCCGGTTAGGAAAAGGGGTTAAATGGTTAGGAAAAGGGGTTTGAGCTGGTCTTTAGCGTAAAACAATGTCAACTTTTGTAACATTACATGGAAATCAGTGTCCAGGATACGGCGGACTTTGGCGTCTTTTTACACGGCCACTGTTTGTTTCCTTTTAGGGACCTGTGGATGGAGGTCTACGGTCAGATCCCTCTCCAAAAGCATTATCAAAGCGCAAAGCGCTAGAGTTTCCTGCAAGCCCCATATGACCTGATGTTAGATTGAGATTGTGTGGGCAAACTAGCTTAACACATAAAGGTGTTAGAGTAGCTTTGTACAAGTGAACTTCTCCCCAAATCCACCGAGTGATTCCTCCCATCTCACGGGTCCATTCTAGCCTCTTTCCTGTTCACCGCAGCCTTCGCAGACTCTTAAACCCCAGCGGATTCACTCTGCCCCGTAACACATCTCCAAATCAAGGTAAACAAGACAATTATCTCAGCTCTCCGCTCCTCCGCTGCTCTCCGTACGCTCCTTGGATTATCGAAAAATTCTTTGAAAGTTAAAGTTGAGTAAAAAGCGTGGACTGTCCTACATTCCACCATCAAAGTCGCCACCGCCCGATTACAAAAGATACATCACAAAAAGTAATTCCAAGTCCGCCAATTAACATAAGTTTCATTTTGGATTGGCCCAAGGCTTTCATTGAAAATTCACATGATTTAAATTCAAAAAAGCGCTAGGTCTTGTCAGGCTGCTGACCGCTCGCTGACTCCGCTCTGGTGAGGAGTGAGACAGACCGTGTGTGGTTATACTATTTTTATGTTGAGAAATTCATTTAATTAATCATTCTTTGCAGTCAAACTTGCTCCGAGCTGAAATTAATGTCAGTAAATAAAGGTTATACACCCTCAAAGATGATGTAACTGTCTTATGGTGTTACCTAACTCCTGTTTTTTCTAATGAGATGTTTTGATGCAGAGCTAAATGTCACTGAATGCTTTTAATGTGGTGAAATTAAAGAACGTTATAATGTTTTTAAAGGTCCTATATTACACAAAACAAAACAGAATCTTGTGAGTTTTAAGCCATGTTATAATGCGGTTATCTCCTCAAAAACCTACCTGGAGTTGTGTTTTGTTTCATTCACACGTTTCAGTATTCTTTTATCATTAGCCTATCTATATCTCCAAACCTCAAAATGCTCTGTTCCACCTTGTGATGTCATGAAGCTGTAGTTTAAAAGTTAACAGCTACGTTTTCACCTTTTGTTCAGTAGAGATCGGCAATTCCAGGGCTGAAATCATCCAAATGATTCTAGTAAAAATGTATGGAATTTAAAAACATAGTGGAGCACTTCCTGTATTACCACATGACATCACAAGGTGGAGCAGGGTGTTTTCTGTTTGAGAGAAGAACTCAGCCTAACTATGCAGGGTTGAGTCTGTTTACTCGTTTGCTGATATAAGTAGTTTTCTTTCTCTTTATTTAAAACAGTGGAATTGAGCTTTAATATTACCACATGACTTAATGAGACCTGATGCTTCGGTGTGAAAGCCTGATGCCCCGGGGCCGCTCACACTAACCAGCTCCGCTCCTCCACACCTCCTCCTCCGTCTTCTCCTCTCCTCATCACCCCGTCCCTCTGTCTCTCCATCCACCCGACCACCCGTCCACAGATCGATCTCTAAACCGAGCCGCCATCATCAATACAGATCGGAACAAGACCAAGGCCACAGCTCCAGTTTCTTCTCCTCCTTCCCTCTCTCTCTCTCTCTCTCTCTCTCTCTCTCTCGTTTTACCCATCTCTCTCTACATTCTTCTCTGTGTGTCCTTTCCCTCTCTCATTTCCTCTCTCTTTCTCCCTCTCATTATTTCTTCTTCTATCCTTCTTTCTCTTCTTCCCCCGTCTCGCCTTCTTGCTCCCCATCTCTCCTTCCTACCTTCCTTCCTGCTCTCTCTTTCCCTCTCCTGCTCCTCTTTTTCAGTCTCTCTTCCCTCTCACCCTCCCTCTCCTTCACCCCTTTTTCTCTCTCCTTGCTCCCCTTTCCCCTCTATTTTTCTCTCCTCCTCCTTCCTTCCCCTTCCCTCCATTTCACCCCATTCCCCTCCTCTCTCAATCACCTTCCTCCCTCTCTTTTTCTCTCTCTTCATCCTCTCTCTCTCTCCCTCTTTCCTCCTCTGTCTCCCTCCCTCTCTGTCTCTCTTTCTTTCTCCCTGAAGGCTCAATTACACCTCTCTCGCTCGTGTCTCTTAAAGTGGGGGAGGAGATGTGAGAAGGGCATTAGAAGTGTCAGACTCCCATCACCGTGAGGAACCGTCCGGACCGGTCGAAATATGTGGATGGAATTCGTCTGTTTTCAAAAATTCTCTCAGTTTTATTTGATGAAATGATTGATTCACTTTACACATGGACATACAGGGACAGGGTTCTGCTAACTGCACAACTGGAAAATAGAAAAGCAACGGGCTGATTTGATTTGTTGTTGGAATGTTCTTGTGAAGGTTGAAGAAAAATGAGCCTGACATGGTGGGTTTTGGACCCCTGAGCTATGCCCAGTGTTTTTAAGAAGACCTTGGTACAGGTTAATACTTGATTTTTAACCATGTAAACCCCAAAACTAAACTTTTTTTGCTACTAAACTAAATGTGTATATTAATCTTTACATTTATAGAGCGCCTTTCAAGACACCCCAAGTGCATCATTCACTCCACACTCTGAGATGGTGAGCGAGGCTGCCAATCCGTCCCATCAGCCCCTCCGACCAACACTCACACACCACATTCAATGGCAATGTGGGTGAAGTGTCTTGCCCAAGGATACACTGGTCCACCTAGTGTTCCCAGCGGTCTCCCATCCAAGTCCTAACCAGGCCTGGCCGTGCTGAGCCTCTGAGATGTGACCAGATCAGCATTATCAAAGCGCAAAGCGCTAGAGTTTCCTGCAAGCCCCATATGACCTGATGTTAGATTGAGATTGTGTGGGCAAACTAGCTTAACACATAAAGGTGTTAGAGTAGCTTTGTACAAGTGAACTTCTCCCCAAATCCACCGAGTGATTCCTCCCATCTCACGGGTCCATTCTAGCCTCTTTCCTGTTCACCGCAGCCTTCGCAGACTCTTAAACCCCAGCGGATTCACTCTGCCCCGTAACACATCTCCAAATCAAGGTAAACAAGACAATTATCTCAGCTCTCCGCTCCTCCGCTGCTCTCCGTACGCTCCTTGGATTATCGAAAAATTCTTTGAAAGTTAAAGTTGAGTAAAAAGCGTGGACTGTCCTACATTCCACCATCAAAGTCGCCACCGCCCGATTACAAAAGATACATCACAAAAAGTAATTCCAAGTCCGCCAATTAACATAAGTTTCATTTCCCACCTGACATGGTGGGTTTTGGACCCCTGAGCTATGCCCAGTGTTTTTAAGAAGACCTTGGTACAGGTTAATACTTGATTTTTAACCATGTAAACCCCAAAACTAAACTTAACTAAATATGATATCATCTTTTTTTGCTACTAAACTAAATGTGTATATTAATCTTTACATTTATAGAGCGCCTTTCAAGACACCCCAAGTGCATCATTCACTCCACACTCTGAGATGGTGAGCGAGGCTGCCAATCCGTCCCATCAGCCCCTCCGACCAACACTCACACACTCACACACCACATTCAATGGCAATGTGGGTGAAGTGTCTTGCCCAAGGATACACTGGTCCACCTAGTGTTCCCAGCGGTCTCCCATCCAAGTCCTAACCAGGCCTGGCCGTGCTGAGCCTCTGAGATGTGACCAGATCAGGCACTAATGAGCCAGTACATGGTGTTTTAACAGCACTGTCGACCGTTCCTAGTCTGTTTGGATATTTTTGGTGCAAACTATTTGCAGCTTTTTGGTCAAAAACAGTCAAAAACTGAGTGTGTGCTGCTTTCAATGGGCTTCTGCAATTTTAAATACTATGTGACATCGATCCCCTCCTTCACCACACTCTATTCTTTAGTCCTCCAGGTACTGCCAAGGAGGAGTTTAGTCCCTCTTTAACCTTTACCAACTCACCCATGTTGATGATATAAATCAGTTGAGGCATGGTCTGTCCATATGAGAATGAGACACACGTGGACGTGGTTAAAGCTCTGGCAACGCAGGTTCACTTGTGATTGTAGAACCTTTTTTAACCTGTAGAGCGCAGGCTACATATAGTTCCTTTAATTGTAATGTCGTGCTGTGGACTGTTTATGAAAGAACCACCTGTGCATATAGACAGGATTATTACGTTTTATTCAAATCTTTTCTTAATGTACCTGTTGGCGTTTCTTCGGGCTGTTTTCTCTGCTCTCGTTCACTGACTTTAGGCTGATATAAGTTGCTCCTAATTGCACGTCTCACATAAATAAAAGTGATGGTCCAATTTACTTCGCTGTGACTGGTCGGAGCGGATGGAGAGATGGAAAGATGGATCGGCTGGAGAGCTGGTGTGGATGGAGAGATGGAGCAGATGGTGTGGTATGTTTTTCAGCCTTGACACAAATGGAGGAGGTGGAGAGAGAGAGAGGCTAATTGGGCTTTTTGTGCTGTGAGACAATGCAGCACGCTGTCTATTCAAATGCAATGAAAGAGAAGGACATCCACCAAAACTCAACACGATGTTTGGACGGAAGAGAGAAGAGCCGAAAGAGGGCGGGGCCTGTGGGCGATCTGAAGGAGAGGAGGAGAGGGGGCGAGAGGAGGGAGGAGAAGAGAGGAGGGATAGAAGCCAGAAGAGGGAGAGAGGAGGAGAGGAGGGGAGGTGGAGGGAGGAGGCAGTGGAGTCAAGAAGAGAGAGAAGGAAGAAAGGAGGAGAGAGGAGGAGAGGTGAAGAGAGGAGGGACAGATGAGGAGAGAGGAGGTAGTGGAGGCAAGAAGAGGGAGAAGGAGAGAGGAGGGATAGGAGCCAGAAGAGGGAAAGAGGAGGAGAGGTGAAGATAGGAGGGACAGATGAGGAGAGGGTGGGTAGTAGAGGCAAGAAGAGAAAAGGAGAGATGGAGTCAGAAGAGAAAGCGAGGAGAAGAGGTGGAGAGAGTAGGGACAGACAAGGAAAGAGGAAGTAGTGGAGGCAAGAACAGAGAGAAGGAGAGAGGAGGGACAGGAGCCAGAAGAGGGAGAGAGGAGGAGAGAAGTGGAGAGAGGAGGTAGGGGAGGCAAGAAGAGGGACAAGAAAAAAGGAGGAGAGAGGAGCTAGAGGAAGGAGATGAGAAGTGGAAGAGAGAGAGAAGGAGAAGAGGGAGAGCAGAAGAGGTGAAGAGAGGAGAGAGAGGAGGAGTGAAGAGAGAGAAGATGAGATGAGAAGAAGATGTCAGGAGCAGAGCCAAAAGGAGGGCTGGACTGTAGATGTTTGGTCTTTATATAGTAATAAAGAGTGATTTATGAGGAGATGTGTTTGAAAATGGCCGTGTGCCAGTTTGTGCAAAAAGATGAATAAAAATATCTATGAATGAAAAAAGGAAAGTCTGTGAGAGCAAAGACCTGGTTTAACTATAATAAATATTAATCAAACATACCAGTATACTGTAGTCACTGGTATCTATGGAGACTTTTGTTACTGAGACAATCTCACATGTTTCTCGTGCTCTCCTCCTGGTCTCCTCTGCTCCTCCTCTGCTCCTCCTCAGATTTCACTGACCAGCAGCTCCACATAGTTTTACAGCTCCACTAGACTTTTTTGATGTTCTAAATCCAGTCTGACTCACGGTTTAGTGAATAGCTGTCGTCAGCTCCCACTGGGCACCACAGTTTTCTAATGCAGAAGTCAGCAGAAGTGTTTCTTTTATGAAGTTGTTTTAGATCAATATTGTGATTTAAAATGTCCAAATTATAACAGAATGATCCATAAGGGTCACAGATTAGAATTATAGAGCACACACAATCACAATATGTCTTCTACATGTAAGTACATTTATTTAAGTCTATTTATTATAGTATACATTTTTTTTTAATAATAATTATTTGAAATGAAAAAAAACAAAAACAAATGGTCTTTATTTTCTTAAAATAAATGACTTTCAATCAAGAACAAATTCAATTTGCCACTATAATAATTTTTACTTTTTATGTGCAAAAAACTTATTTCTAATTCTGCAATAGTCGCATGGTGAACCTGCAGAGTGAACCTGTGGGGCCTCAGGGGGGAATGGCCCCGTATGCTCTCTCCTCTCTCTCTCTCTTCTCTCGCTCTCTCTCTCTCTCTGTCCATCTCTCTTCTCCTCCTCTGCCACCACATTTCTCTCTCTCTTTCTCTCCCCCATCTCTCCCTCTTTCTCTCTGGCCCCTTCTGCTCTCTCACTTTCTCTCTCTCTTTTTCTCTCTCTCACTTTCTTTGTCTCTTTCTCTGTCTCTCTCTTTCTTTGTCTCTCTTTCTCTTTCTGTTTCTCTGCGCTGTGGAAATCACATTTACTAGCTGGCTGCCCTCTGATGAATCATTTCACATTTCAGTTACTTACCTTTTTAAAAGTTCATCTACATCCAGAACGTTAAAGGTACAAATGAACGCTTTTCGCCCCATTCGGAAACGATGGCGATATGGCGGTCTGTCTCACTGCACACGGACCTGACTCGTATAGAAAGGACAAAATCAAATATGGCTGATTTTTAATTGAGCAGAAAAAGGTGAGGGGAGTGGAGCTGAACCAATGCTGCGCTGAACAGCTTTAGGCGGCTGGAGAGAAGCTCTTTTTGGTTTTATTGGTCTATTCTGAGCTCAGAGAGAGACTCGGTTTGGGAGGAGGGACTAAATGGTGCAGAGAATGGTAAAGGAAAGACCACTTTTAGACCTGATGCCCAACCAGGCCGGCTCTTATATTACACAAAATTGAATCTTGTGAGCTTTAAGTTGTGTTATAATGTTGTTCCCTCCTCAAAAACACACCTGGAGTTGTGTTTGTTTCATTCACACATGTTTGAGTAACTCTTTTATTATTAGTCTGTCTACATCTCCAAAGCTCAAAATGCTCTGTTCCACACTGTGATGTCATAAAGTGGTAGTTTTCAAGCTACAACTACCTTTTATCTTTAGTTCAGTAGAAACTTGCAATTCAAGGACTGAAATGATCCAAATGATTCTAATGAAGGTTTAGTGAGTTTAAAAACACAGCGGAGCACTTATATAGAGCACTTACATATCAAATAATAAATAAATGTCACTGTATTTGTCCTTGAGAGGCAATTTAAACACCCTGAGCAATACAGTAGAGTCATCAGATCCAGTGTGAAGACAGTTTGAGGTGAGTAACAGCTGTCATGACAAAAGGGTCTCTCCTCTGTGTCCTCTGGGTCCTGCAGCATCACAACAGCCTCCAGGGGGTGCCAGGTGAACTCTGGAGACACAAAAGGAAAATGTTAGCCTCTCTCACTTCACTCTGTTGTTTCAGTCTGTGATGAGATGTGACATTGAAGAGCCATTAAACACCCTCCTGAAGCTTTACTCCTGAAGCGGGTGTGGGCCGGTGCCCGGTGGGTTGGGGGGAGGGGGTGTGGGGCGGGCTCTGGAGCGATGATTGACAGCCGACCGACAGCCACAACAATCCAACATGGCGCGGACCGGTGCGCTCCAGACTTTGAAATAGAGCGGACATTTGTGCTCAAATCACTTCGATTCTCTTTTCTCCAGACATGGCGGGACATCGCAGTGACCGCCAGTGCCAGGTGGGGGCGGGGCTGAGAGGAGCTCCTCATGTTCCGCCTATAGACCGCCAGGGGCTGTGCTCATCACGTAATAACCTCAGAACAGCATCTGACTCATTGGCGGCCGTTTGTACAACCCAAAAATTCAAATGCCGTGTCCATAGTTGATCCTAAAGAGGCCGGTACAGACACGACTTTAACCCAAAAGTCCGATTTTTAACAAATATGCACCAAAATGCCAAAATAAGGCCAGGGACAGGTACACACTTCTATTTTAGACCCATTTACACAGCTAATCAGTAGAAGAAAGTGATTTTGGTGTTTAGTGGCCCTTTAACTGTGGAACATCTCCTGCCATATAGAAAGTCTATAGCATTTCAGAGCTAGCTGCTAATAATAATGCCAGATTTATGTCATAATTACAGTCCCCATTCCCGTCCCAATCCAATCCAACTTGATTTGTAGAGCACATTTTATAAACAAGCCAACTCCCAACGTGCTTCACATTGCAGTGTAAAACTTTTAACTCTAAAAAGTCTGCAGAATTATGTTCCAAACAAAAGGAACTAATAGAAACAATAGATAAAAGAATAATAATTATAATAGATACAATAATAAAATCAATGAATAAAAATAATAAAACCAATAAACAAAAGCAGTACTAACAAGAATAAAATAGATAAAAACAATAAAGACAAAAAATTAAAAGAACGTTCCAGATCTAGGGGCCGGCCACAGGTCCTCCCTGGTTTTAAGTCTCGTAAATTTGGATGGAGATGTTCTGTGGGGCTGGTTCATTCAAAGCTTTAAAAACAAACAATAAAATCTTAAAATCAACAAGAAGCAAATGCAAAGATGCAAGAATTGGGGTGGGGAAAAATATCGACTTATATCTTAAAGTTGGAACAGTATATTAGTTTGTATACAATGTTTTTTGCAACAGTGGGGAGATTTTGTCTCTCCTGGCTGGCCTAACGCCTTGGGGTCCTCCTGGAGGAGCTGGAGGTGTCCGGGGTGAAGGAAGTCTGGGAGTTCCTGCTTAGACTGTTGCCCCTGCAACCCAGTAACAGAAACGAAGAAAATGGATGGATGGATGGATGGATGGATGGATGGGGAGATTTTGTTGTACTATAGTCAGATTTGAGTTGTAGAAAGTAGAATTAACTTCTGTGGCTAATTACTGGTCCGTTCTGTTATTTATTTGTTGCAGCTCAGGCTTTTTAAAGAGCCCATATCACACTATTTTCATTACGTGCTAATGTAGTTTTCTCATCACAAACAGACCTGGAGTTGTGTTTTGTTTCGTTCACACATGTTTAACACACAAACCCTGCAGATTTAGGCTGAGTTCTTCTCTCAGATGGAAAACACTCTGTTCCACCTTTCAAATGTGTAAAAAAGAAAAAAAAAAAGAAAAAACAAAAAACAAAAAAAACACAACTCCAGGTCTGTTTTTGAGGAGGAAACAACATTAGAACATGACTTAAAGCTCACAAGAATCCCTTGTGTGTAATATAGAACCTTTGATGATTCTGTGTATTTAAAAATGGATTTCGTGGGATTATCCTGCTTTGTTTCAGTAGCATAAAGTAGTTTCAGTATAAATAAAGTAGTTTCAGTATTATAGTTAGTTACAGTATTTCTCTGTAGCAATATATCGCTCTTCAAAATGTGTAATCGTGACAGCCCTATATAAGGACCTTATTTTTGTAAAGGAGGCAGGTCCCCATAATGTGAGCGTGTGTACAGATGTGAGTCCCCACAGTGTGATAAACTCGGGTCCACACACTCCTGTACCGGGCTGTTTAACATGGAGCACAGAACCACCCGCGGACGCTTTAATTATCTGTTTTTCACCACAGCCCCGGTGACACTGATTAGAATTGGAGAGTTTTTTCTTTCTTTCTTTTCTTTTTTTTTTTCCTAGAAAGCTTTGCTCAGACAACACACGGCTGTAACAAGCAGGTCTGGTCCTGGTGCATGTCTCCCTGATCTGGTGCGATGGAGAGAGGAGGAGGAGAGGAGAAAGGAGGAGGGGAAGAGGAGATAGAGAGGAGGGGGAGAGAAAGGGGGGAGGGGGAGAAGGAGGGGGAGACAAACAGAGAGAGAGAGAGGAGGAGGGAGAAACGAGGAGGGAGAGAGAGAGGAGGAGGTGTGGGAGAGAGACAGAGAGAAGGAAGAACAGTGGAAGGAGAGGAAAGAGTTGAGGAGGGGAGGAGGAGAAAGAGGACAGAGGAAGAGTAGAGAGAGAGGGTGGAGGAGAGAGAGGTAGAGAGAGTAGGAAGGAGAGACAAACAGGGTGAGAGAGGAGGGGTGAGAGAGAAAGGGGGACAGAGAGGAGAAGATGTGGGGGAGAGAGAGAGAGAGGAGGAACAGGGGAGGGAGAGAAAAAGGGGAGGGAGAGGGAGAAAAAGGAGAGGACAGAGGAAAAGACTAGAGAGAGGGAAAGGAGAGAGAGAGAGGGACAGAAGGGGGTAGGAGAGAGTGGAGGAAGGAGAGACTAACTGAGGGCAAGAGAGGAGGGGAAGAGATTAAAAGAGAGCGAGAGATGGGGAGAGAGAAGAGGGGGAGAGAGAGAGGGGGACAGAGAGGAGATGTGGGGGAGAGAGAGAGGAGGGGGAATGGGGAAGGACAGAAAGAGGGGATGGAGAGGGTCAAAGGAAAGACAGGAGAAGAAAGAGGAGAGGACGAAGGAAAATAAAAGAGAGAGGGAGAGGAGGAGGAGAGGCGATGATAGAGGAAAGGGAGGGGGATAGGATAGGGAAAGAAAGTAGGAAGGAGAGACAAACAGAGGGCAAGAGAAGAGGGGGAGAGAGAGACGGGAAGAGGAAGGGTGTAAGAGAGAGACGGGGTGAGAGAGAGAGAGGGGGAAAATGAGGAGGAGATGTGGGGGAGAGAGAGTGATATAAGGGAGAGAGCGAGAGAGAGAGGAGGAGTAACAGGGGAAGGAGAGAAGGGAGAGAAAGATAGGAGGGAGAGGGTCAAAGAGGAAAGAGTTGAGGAGGGCAGGAGGAGAAAGAGCAGAGGACAGGAAAAGAGAGAGGGGAGGAAAAGATGAGAGGAGGGAATAGAGAAGAGAGAGAGAGGAGGGAGAGGGTCTAAGGAAAAAGAGGAGGAGAAAGAGGAGAGGACAAAGGAAAAGAGTAGAGAAAGGGAAAGGAGGAGGAGAGGAGGGAATAGACAGAGAGGGGGGTTGAAAAGGAGGAGCGGGAGATAGAGAGAGGGTGAAGATGATAGAGAAGAGAAGAGAAGAGAAGAGAAGAGAGGAGAAAGAGAGGGAGAGAAGGAGTAGGAGAACCAGGGCATCCATAATTCCACAGCTCAGAACAGACAGTCCCAGTGTGAGTCTCTCTGTTTAATCCCATATTTAGATTTTTGTGCTCTGTGATTATTTACATCTGAAACCTGTTCACGAACGATTTCTACAAAAAAAAACAAAAAAAAAAACAAAAAACGGTTTTGACCATTTCTTTATTTTTCAACTGGGGAATAGATGAAGACAAAAAAAGTACAAATTGTATACAGGAATTTCCTTGGGTTGAGGTTGGGTTTGGGATAAGAGGAGGAGGCAAGAAGAAGAGGAGGAAAGACTGATGAGGAGGAGGAGATGACGAGGAAGAAAGGGTGAGGAGGAGGAAAGAATGAAGAGGAGAGGATCATCATTGCATCACAGGAGTCTAACCCACAACCGCTGTGTTAAATTTCACTGTTTTTGTAGAACTTTATTTATATTGAGTGTTTTTGACTTTGCCGACAGCAGGTCACAGAACAGATCCATGAATCAGAGCAGCACAGGCCACAGTACAGACAGAACTCTGAGAAAAACACACGATTCAGACACGATACTGTACATTATGTCCACTGTCCCTCCTCTGTCTCTCCACTGTCCCTTATATCCACTGTCCCTCTACTGTCCCTCCTCTGTCCCTCCACTGTATCTTATATTCTCTGTCCCTCCTCTGTCCCTTATATCCTGTCCCTCCACTTTCTCTCCTCTGTACCTCCTCTGTCCCTCATCTGTACCTTATATCCAGTGTCCCTCCTCTATCCCTCCACTGTCCTTCCTCTATACCTTCTCTGTACCTCCACTGTCCCTCTTCTGTCCCTCCTCTGTACCTTATATTCACACTTAAGCCCGGGTTTCGTGATTTGTTTTGTCTCCTCACCTCTCCTCTCCTAACCTCTCCTCTTTCCTCCTCTTCTCCCCTATCCTCCTCTCTCTCTCCTCCTCTCCTCTTATTAAACCAAATGGACTCTCTAATCTGCACTTGTCCTTTATTTATGTTCCTTTTTCTTGCTAAAGGCGGTTATTAATATCATAAATATTAGATGACCAAGAGTTTGACCCTGTGGAGGGAGAGAAGGGGAAGAGGTGGAGAGGAGAGGAGGAGAGGAGAGGAGGAGAGAGAGAGGCGAGTGAAGGTCAGGGCTGAGGGGAGCGCACGGTTAAATGTCCCAAATCACAGGAACTTTCAAAAAAGCATGAACGTGATAAGAGGAGAGCACTGTAAAAAGAATCGTTTTTGATTTAAATTCAGTTGTTTCATTTAGACACTGTTTTAAAGATGAATTATGTAACTTTTCCTGTGGTTATTGCATTATCCAAATGGCATTAACCTCATCTATTTCCATGGAGACATGCAGGTGATGTCCTCATTTCTGTTACATATCAGAGACAATTAGTTGGCAGACTCCCACAGTATAAGAGCTCAGTGATTTTGTGTTTTAGACTTAGACAAACTTTATTGATCCACAATGGAAATGATTTGGACACAGTAGCTCAAACATCACAATATAATATAATAACAGAGAGTAACAAAAATAGATGGTGTAGCAAAAAAGAGACAGGTGTCAATAATTATAAAAATAAATGTATATGTACAAGTCAAAATAAAATAGAAAAATAAGTAATAAACTATAAAATAAACTATAAAATCACAGCTATAAACAAGAGACAAGAACGACAATGCAAATAATATACTGATTGACAGGGCATAAGGTTATCTGTTACTTAAGATTTGTAGTTGTTTAGTAGTTGTAGCTGTTTGGTTTATTTGTATTATTCATTGATGTCATTTGTTTTCTTTTTGTCATTTTTATTTCTCTTTTTAAATGGTAAACGGTCACATTTTTATACAGCACTTTTCCACCTTCAAAGCACTTCACCTCAAGGAACCACTTACCCATTTACATACAGTACACATTCACCAGTGTACGCAGACACTGGGGGCGAGGGGGCTTAAGTGTCTTGCCCAAGGACACAACCACAGCATTCATCTGTGGGAGCTAAAATGCGCTGCAAACCTGTGGATTAGTAAATCTGACCGCTCAACCAATGATGAGAGATTCAAACTGCCAACATTCGGCTTAGTGGACAAATGCTGTACCAATTGCCGTTTTTTTTTTTTTTTTTTTTTTTTTTTTTTTTAATGTGTACCTTTTTAATAACTTTCAAAACCTATACACTGAAAAGTGGTTTTGCGTACATTCTTCATTATTAATCTGTCTACATCACAAGGTGGAACAGAGTGTTTTCCTGTTTGAGAGAAGAACTCAGCCTAAATCTGCAGGGTTTGTGTGTTAAACATGTGTGAATGAAACAAACCACAACTCCAGGTGTGTTTGTGATGAGGAAACATTATAACATAGATCAGAAAATAGCATATGGGCACATGGGCCTTTTAACATTACCTAACAATGTTTTGCAATGAATAAATAATAACGTACCTTAAAAACTCATCTATTTCCTGCCAAACTAAATACTCGACACTCCTTACACAATTTTGGCACCTTTTTTTTAATAACTTTCAAAACCTATACATTGAAAAGTGGTTTTGCGTAAAGTAATACAGTATATGAAAATGTATTGCACTTGTATTGGCGCAGATTGGCAGCCACTGTTCCGTCAATCTGCCCCAGGACAGCAGTGGCTCTAGAGGCAGCGTACGACCACTGCACGTGCAAAGACAGTTACAAAGGCAGTAAATCGTGTATAAACTGCATTCTCGTGTTGTTTTCGCAGTGAGTCCAAAGCTCCTGCAGCAGATTGTGAGGAGCTGGTGTGACTTTGAGTGTGTGCGAGGGGCGCTGGAGGGCAGGGTCATTTGAAAACGCAGGTGATTGATTGGCCAATTAATGCCCAGGACAAGTTTCCCAAATTTAGACGGAGCTCCTTGGACTGGCCGCGTGTGGACTTATCTGAGCGAGAGGTCAGCAGAGGACACAGAGGACTCAGCTCCAATGCCTTTAAGAGTCACTGAAAAAACTGCACTTCTGTTCATTAGGCTGGATTTGCTTTGTAAAACTGCTCGATGTGTGTGCAATATTCAAGACTTGGACACCACTGCAGAAAAAATGTCTTACAGAAAAGTTTTTTGAGTGGATATACTGTTTTGTTTTCGTGTTTTACAACTTTAAAATCTCAAAAATCTCAGTTATTGCATCTCTTTAAAGCGCTGAATAATTACAGCGCCATCTGCTGGAAGAAATGGGGTGTACCCTCATTAAAAACATGTAATTTTATATGTCATCCATGCATGTTTGAGTAATCTTGTGACCTCTCTGGGGCCCTACTCGAACTCTCTTTCCTCCTCACTCATGCTCCCACACGGAAAATTTTCTTAAATATCCAAAAGCACAATGCAAAACAATTAAAGCTGTGTATATAAATGGACATAGCTAACGCGCTAGACACCACGTTCCAAATAGGAAGTGAGCATGGGTGCGCTTCGGCTCTGTTGATTCTGGTTTCAATTCACTTTCTATTGAAAAACCATCACCTGTCTGTCTGTAACTCCTGATTTCAGACTTGTCATTTTGGTCTTAAAATGTTCAAATTAACCCACTCCACATGATCCTGGTGTTTTTATTTCACTGTTTTGTCTATAAATCAAGATATGAACTTTAATAACAGATAAATCAGGCGCCTCCTTTCCCCGAGGTTGCTCCCTCTAGCGTTAGCAACAGGTTTGATGGACAGCATTGCTAAGTGCTCCTCCCCAAACCAAATGGTGCGGACGGGAAGAAACGTTACCTTCAACAGCCTCGCTCCTGATTGGCTCATTGGTTGCTATGATGCTCGTGAATTCCAAATACGGAACTCGTCTCCAGATTCGCTCCTACAGTATAACTGCCAGCCTCGATGAGCTTCATTTGACTGGAGCCGAACGCTACGGTTGACTTCAGACTCCCTTAGTCCACTTCTTCATACAGTCTACAAAAATAATACACTACAACTCGACAAACCTGACGCGTTGTGTGGTAGTTTCATTAGCGGAATGTGTTGTGAGAGTGCTCTGAAGGGGGAGTGTATCAAAAACAAAACTGAAACTAATGAAACATGTTAATACGGTGAATATAAAATAGTCAAAATGATAAAATGTAACATGGTGATCTAAAAATGTTATATGTTAGCAGTTAATCCATATAGAAGTGTATTGTCTCGTCTTTAACACGTATAAAACCAAGCTTACATAACACACTGTGAGTATATCTCTGGATTGTTGCTTCAGACAGTGGAGTCAGAACCCCAGGCCCGTTTTGGAGCTCACGTCTCAAACCTGGAGGCAGCGTTGGACATAAATTCTTGCCGTTGTCAGCTCGTGTTTGTGGAGTGGCGTCGTGTCTCGGCTCCCCTGTTCGCCGCGCTTTATTTAGACCAAATGTCACCCTCCATAAATCGCGGAGAAGAGGGGGTCCGTCAGCGCTGCCAGGCCCAGAGAGGAGCACCTGTACTGGGGCAGAGACAGTCGGGACGCCCCTTCAAACCTCTCGCGTTTGGAGGTTTGGAGGAACGCGCTTCGGCTTGTTCTAAATCAGAAATAATAAAGGAAAGTGTCAGTTGTGTTTGTGAGTGGAGCAGGTGCCAACTCCAAACTTGTACCAACTATGAACTGGGGACTTGGATTTGACTATTACAAGTGAATTTAAAGGTCCTATATTACACAAAATGGATTCTTGTGAGTATTACGCCATTTTATAATGTTGGTACCTCCTCAAAAACAGACCTGCAGCCGTTGAGAGAAGAACTCAGCCTAAATCTGCAGGGTTTGTGTGTTAAACGTGTGAATGAAACAAAACACAACTCCAGGTCTGTTTGTGATGAGGAAACATTAGAACATAGATCAGAAAATAGCATAATATGGGCCCTTTAACATTGCCTAACAATGTTTTGTGATGAATACATAATAACATACCTTAAAAACTTATCTATTTCCTGCCAAACTAAATATTAGGCTCTCCTTACACATTTTTGGCACCTCTCCCAGTGCCAGTGTTTGTGATAGTATCAACCTTGCTGTGCTCTAAATGTCCCAGAGGTGGGCATTACCGTCCCTGGTCACGTCACGCTCGTAACAGTTTAATTATGATCTTTTTGCACGTCACTTACGGACGCAGCTTTGTAAATGGACAAGTCTATTGTGTAGGTTGGCTTATTTATTCATTTGTGTATCAGATGCAGCTGTCAGCGCTCACGCTCCGTCATCTGCACTTCAGGAAATTAGACGCAAGAAAAGTGACAACGCAATCTGACAAAACCAAGGCCATGCGTTCACCGTCTCCTCTGTGCACGGCAAACTGCAAAAGGAAGATCTGAGCCCTAAGGAAGTCGTCAACCGCATGTTTCCAAACGTCTTCTGGTTTTGTAACGTAAGCGTGAATAGAGCCCATTGAAGGAACCGTATGTTACCTGTGCTCTTAAAGTTTTTTTTTTAAAAGTACTAACTTCACAACTGAACGTGTGTTGCCTTAACCTACAGATAGAGGACACACACACACACACATACACACACACACACACACACACGTTTGTTCCGTTCTCAGTTTATGGACAGGCCTCATGTGAAGCTCAGAACCTCCAGAATTCCCTCCCTGAGCTACAGAAGCTGCACTAGCACTGACCCATGACTAGATCCAGGTGCTGGGGTTTAGGTAGTGACCGTTCAGATCAGGGAGAGGCATTTTAGGTTTACACCAACTGGATTTCAGCATTGAAACTGGCAACCCAAATGAGAGAGTCATGTGAGGCTCATTCTGCTTTCTGATTGAATAATTGTCAAGTCTTTAATTAAGGAATGCAGGTCCAACTTGAAAAACCCGGAAACAGACACAAGGCTCAACTCAGCTTCAAGACTTTTATTGAATTTTTCAACTTTTTCTTCAGTAGCAGTAGTAGTAGTAGTAGCAGGTCGAAAACCTTTAAAGTAAACAAATATGTGGAATAATGAAATTACATTTTACATTCATGTCCGTATTTTAATCTATTTGCATTTTAATTAATCTATTTTAACTATGATATTTATTAATATACATTTTACATATTAACTTAATTAGGTAAATTTTTAAATGATGTAACATTTTAACAAATATTTTAACTTTCAATATAACTTATTTTTTCTACAATTTTAAATGGCCATGTATGAACCAAATTTTATATTTTATTATTTTTTAATCATATTTTAATGAATTAACAAATAGCTTTTAATTGCCAAATAATATACATTTTTTAAATTAGTGCTCCTTTAACTTAGACTTAGTTAATACCCACAATAAATTGGAATATATTTAAACAATCAATTGCCAATTTGATTAAATTATTCATTTCGTTTAATATTTCCAGAACTTAAATTACTATTTCCTGAATTTCTCAATTTCCTGTTAACTTAAATTTGAACATTCCATAAAATAAATCAGCCAATTGCATTTACAATCTAACTAAGGCTTCTCATTACACTATTAATTATACTTAAATTAAACAGAATGTTGACCTGAACAGATTATCATTACACTATTGTGTCTTTAGGGTCTTAACTATATTTAAAACTAACTTTGCAAGTGAATTTACTCACCGGTAGTGTCTCTGTGTTTCCCCTTTGCATTCCTGGGTTTGGTTTGTGTGCCTGCGCACCTGAGCCTAATTAAATGAGTGCAGCAGACACTACCGGCTTACCTGTATTTTTAATGCCATCTACTGGCCAGACTAGGAATAAGATAAGAGGGGAAGGAGAGGAGAGGTGAAGGTTATGAGCAGAGGGGCTGGGCTTCTTGACTTGACACCTCCCACTTGAGCTCCTGGTGGAAACCCAAGGAGGTCACACATCTCAGTCTTCGGTGTCTTGTACAGAGTATTCTTCTGCTGGTATCAGAACAATGAGGCGTCTTACATCTCTCTGCAGGATGGTGGCAGGGATTTTTGTTTTAACTTGCTGCCCCGTGTGTTTCACTGGGACTGGATAGCTTGGGTAGACCTTTATGCTGGCATCTCTGACAATTCCTTTTTTGTCCTTGTTGACTTGCACCACTATGCCCAGTGTGTACTGACCTCGTAGGGCGTTCTGGTCAGCTACCCAAACAATGTCACCAACAGCTACATTCCTTTCCTTCGTATGCCATTTGCTCCTTATGAACAAGTTGGGACCCGCCAGCTGGCACCATCTCTTCCAGAACCTTTTAACTTCCGACTGGATGCTTTGGAGCCTTTTAAAGGAATAGCCTTCAAAGTCAAAACTGGCCAAGTTTCCCTTTGGGCTTGCCCGTCCGAGGAGGAGACTGTTAGGGCTGACATAGTTTATACACTCCTCTCTGCTTTGCACTCGAGCGTCTATTGGTCTTTCGTTCACAAGGTTGGCAGCCATGAACAGAAATGTTTGCAATTCACTCCAAGTGAAGATACTGTCACCAGCCAGATTATGCAGGGCTCTTTTGACCAGCTGAACTGCTGCTTCTGCGGCGCCGTTTCGGTGAGGAGAGTTTGCAGGATGGATTTTCCATGACCAGTCTGTTCCATGCTTTGCTGCTTCATTTTTAAGTTCTTGCTTATCCACTCTGTCGAGGTACTCATACAGCTCTGTCAGAGCAGGTTTGGCTCCTACAAAGTTTGATCCTGGATCTGACCAGAGTTTCTTGGGATGACCCCTGAGTGCTGTGAACCTTTGGAAGGCCAGAAGGAAACCTTCAGAGGATTGGTCACTGACAATGTCTGTTTGAATGGCTCTTGATGCCATGCAGCAGAATACAATGCCCCATACTTTAAGTTTAGTTCTTTTCTTCACCTCATCTTTCACCATGAATGGTCCAAATAGATCTACAGTGGTGTATTCGAAAGGCAGGGCTGGAGTTATTCTTTCTGGTGGAAGATCACTCATGATTTGCTGACAAGTCTTTGCCTTGTTTTTCCTGCAGGTTACACAGCTGTCAACAACTTGTTTTGCGAGTCTCCGACCCTTGATAACCCATGCCTTTTTCCTCATTCTGAGGAGAGTTCCTGCAATTCCCTCATGATTTGCACTGTGAGCTTCTCTGGCAAGCAAGGTGGAAAGCCAATGTCTGAATGGTAGGATGGGTACAGCCGTCTGCTCCTCCATAAATGATTGAAATCTTCCTCCACACATTAATAATCCATTGCCATCCTTGTACACAGCCAACCTTTTGAGTGACATGTCTGAAAAAGTCTGTCCTTCTTGTGCTGCTAGAACGAGATCTCTGAGGGCTTCTTGGCGCTCAGCAACAGTGAGTACTGGTGAGTGTTCTTCACCATTGCTCTTATGTTCTCTTTTCTTCAGCCAGGTTTGAGCAGCCCTCCATGTCCAAGCCACAGTATTAACCAGCTTTTGCAAATTGCTGAATTTCTCCAGAGTGACAAGATTCTCGACCCAGCCAATTGGTGCTTTCTTTTTCAGCTCAGTCTTTAGATCTTTTCCCTCCAGATCTACCATTGGCTGTGCATCCTGTTTGGACTGCCCTCTGGTGGTAACAGCGGTGAAAGATTTTCTTTGGAGCTGGTCCACATTCTCCTTTGCTTGAGCTGCAACTTCTTTGGGAGACTTTATTGGCCACTCTTTGATTGGTAGTTTTAGAAAGTCAGGTCCATTTTGCCAGGTGGAACCTTCCTTTAAGTCTCTTGCTGAACTACCTCTGGTGATGAGGTCAGCAATGTTTAGATCACCGGGAATCCACCACCAATTATTTACTGGTGCAGTCTTCTGAATTTCTCCAATCCGGTTAGCAAAGAATGTTTGGTACCCATAGCTGTCTCTTTGAATAGCTCCCAGTACCGTTTGGCTGTCCACTAGATGAAACCACTGCTCCACCTGCATTCTTGACTGCCCCTCAAAATACTTGCGGAGTCGCGCTGCAAAAACTGCTCCACAGACTTCAGCTTTCACAGCTTCACCTTTCTGATCCAGTGGTGTCAGTTTGGCCTTTGCTTCCACAAGCCGGACTTCAGCTCCATGTGTAGTGGTCCATCTCAGGTACAATACAGCACCATATGTCTTGTCACTGCCATCACAAAATGTGATTGCAACTGGTCTGTCTCGCCAATCAGCAGGCGTGATACTCCTGAGGAACCTTATTTGACTCAAGTCTGTATACTCTTCGAAGAGCTTGATGGCCTCCTCTCTTAGTCCCTCTGAGAGAGGCTTGTCCCAGGTTTCTTGAGTCATTCTTCCTCCACCAGTTTCTTGGAAAGCCCTTCTTACAAGGATAGAACCTCTCTGCTTTAGAGGGGTTACCAGGCCAATTGGATCATAGAGTCCGGCCACTTGGCTCAATAGCTCTCTTCTGCTTAGGGGATTAGGTGTTTGATGCCTTATCTCCTCCTTCGTGAGATTTTTGCCAAGCCTCATCTTCTTTCTCTTCTTGGAGAAATTAATTGATGTGAGCATGTAAAGCATGTCCTTATGTGCATCATAGCCAACTCCAAGAGCTTTATTATCCTCGTCTCTCATTTGGTTGGGAAGAATGACAGTTTTGTTCTGAGCAGTACACTCAGTCTGCTGGACCTCTCCTGGTCCTAGCTGCCTCCCACTTTGGCCAGACCACACCCAGGGTTTCAGAAAGAAGCCTCCAGCATTTAGGATCTCTTCAACTCCTCCAGTAATCTTGACCAGACTCTCTAGACTGTTGTGAGAAGTGAGTATGTCGTCCACATAACTGTCTTTCTCTAAGACTCTGCGTTCTTCTGTCATGTGGGTAAACTCTGGCAGCTTAGCAGTTTCTCTCATTGCCAGTTGCGCTATGCACCCTGCTGGTCTGTCCCCGATATTCACTCTGGTAATGGCATACTCCTCAATATCATCTTCCAGACAATCTCTCCAGAGAAATCTATGCAGATGCATTTCACGGTCTTCCAGCCAGACTGAGTTGTACATCTTCTTGATGTCTCCCAAGGCAGCATGTACCCCTTGCCGAAATCTAAGCAGTACGCCTCTGATGGGATTCAGTACATCTGGACCTTTAAGCAGAATATCATTCATGCTTTGACCTTTGAATTTCTGGCTGCTGTTCCACACCAATCTTACAGGAGTTGTTACAGAGTGAGGGTTTGGGGCAATCAAATGACTCACATACCAGACAGGGCCTTTCCAATCAGTTTTAATCTCTTCAGTGAGTTTTATAGCTGCATGTCGTTCCACCATCTCATGTACCTGGGCAGTGTACGCAGCTTTCCACTCTGGCTCTTTGTTCAGCTGTCTTTCCGTTCTTATGAACGTGGATTGCACTGCTTCTTTGTTGTTTGGGAGCAGAGCGGGATCTTGTGTCCATGGATACTTTGCATCCCAGTGTGGACTGTTAACATGAGCATCTCCTTTCACATAGGTAAGTCCTTCTTTAATAACATCCAGTTCCCTCTCTTCGGCCAATGTCATTTCCTTGCCTCCAGGCTGACAATTGCCACATCGACATCCTCCACATTTTGGCTCGCAGGAAGCACCAATGCTCTCCCACCTCCACCATTCAAGGAAGTCCTTTGCTGTACCAGCCGCAACCATGGCATTGGCAATCTTGTGTGGAGGGATACTGTCCAGTTCTGAGTGTTTGATCACCTCTTCATATCTTATTGCTGCAGTTCGCATTGATCGTGCAAAGTGGGTCTTGGAATGATGTGCAGCCACTTCCACATGCTCAAAGAGATCAGGATGAGCACCACCAACTGTTTTACCAAGGGGGCTATCCCATAAAACAAGATCTCCCACTACTTTCTCTCTCTGAGGTGCCAGCCTCCCTTCTCGGTGACTGATTAGGAGCTCAACCTCACTGGGACGCTGCAGATCCTCTACCCGAACATCAGGAAAGAAGGAGTGGAGCTTTTCAGGTTCGACTTCTTTGTGCACCTTGGCAATTTCATCCAAACCATAGCAAACAAGCTCATGTGACCTTTCCACACCCGGTGCCGTCTTAATGCGGACTCTGAGAAGGTACCGTTTTGTCTTGACAGACAGGGTCATCCCACCGACTCCATACAGCACTAAGGTCACTTTCTCACTTCTCAGTCTGAGTCGGTCAGCGGCCTTGTGAGTGATATAATTTGTGTCAGAAGCGAGGTCTATTAGGGTACCAATCTTCTGACCTGCGTTTGCTGTGACCTCCAGTAACATTAAAATCACCGGTAGCTCTTCAAGCCCATTCTGTGCCACTAGCTGAGATGGTGGTGTGTTGCCAATTTGGGCACTTCCATTTGTGAATGCCTTCCTGCACCGCTCCGCCATGTCTGGAGATAACTCCAACAGGAATTGTTCTTGTTCTGTGGTCAGGTTGCTTTTCCTGTCACCTCTTTTCATGTCTCTGCTTTTGTCAGTTTCTCTTTCTCTTGGACAGAGAAGGTAATGGTGATCGTTGGGACCTCCTTTTTTACATTCTTTGTTTCTGCAGATGTACGTGTTCTTGCAATCTCCTTCTGTATGCCAGCCAAGACAGATTCTGCACGCACCAAGCCTTTTCAGCGTGACTTTCTTCTCCGGAACACTCAGCGATTTGAATTTTCTACAGAAGAAAAGCTTGTTGAAATGCCTCCCTTCGCCACATACGCCACATGTTTTATCAAGCTCTTTTTCTGTGGTTTTGGTGGTGGCATACTTCTTTTCTTGTCTCCGTGTAGTATAGTCTGCTTTATCCACAACTCTCAGTTGTTCCAGCCTTTCTAGTACACCCTCTTGTTTTTTCAAGAATGTGAGAAGCATGTCAAAATGGTTGTCCGGTCCCACTCCATTACTTGGTTCTAACATGAAACTGAGCCAGTCACGCTTCACAAAGTCGGGGAGCTTACTCTCAATTGTCTTTATAACAAGTGGATTATTTATTGCGCCAGTATTGTTCAGATCTGACAGATCAGCTAGGGCCTTCTCCACTGACTGAATCAGCTCGATTACTTTGCGTGGTTGGTTGCCTCGCACAGGCGGTATTTTATCAAGGTCTTCAAGGATCTCGATAGCTATTGCAGATTTATTTCCATATCTGTTTTCCAGAACTCTGAACATGTCCTCAGAAGATGAGTAAGTTGATAATCTCAGGTCTTTTACAAGCTTGTCCTCCACACTGTCTAGCAGTTGGATCTTTCTGACTTCAGCTGACCCGGTTGGTTCACCCTGCTTTTGCAGATTTTCCCAGTCCTTTTTCCATCTATGAAATTCTCTTTTGTCTCCATTGAATTTCGGCAGTGAAGTGGGCTTTATCTTGATGATTGGAACTATTGGAGTAGGTATTGCAGGTCCCCCATTATAACCAGTAGCCGCTTCAACAGTCTGCTCTGCAACCCGCCTTGCGGTCACAAACTCTGCCTTCCTTAGCTCAAGTTTAAGTTTCAGAGTCTTTAATGCAGCAATCCTGTCATTTAGAGTCCTCCGCTCCTCTCCAGGAATCCATCTTTCCCAGGCCAGCATTGTATCAGTGGTGTTTTTGAGTCTTTTCTCCAAAATATCCATATGAACACTATAACTTTCAACATTTATGCTGAGAATAGGTAAATCACTTGTCCTTTCCCCAATCTCTTCAGCCTCCAAGACTGATGTTTGAACTTCACTTTTCCCATATTTTGACCACAAGGTTGCTTGCAGTGTGTCTCTTATGAGTTTGAATTTTAATTCAGCTTCTTTGGCTGTTTTTTCAATCTCTTCCTGTTGTTCAACCAATTGTGGGTCTTCCTCTTTTAATTCATCATATAGTATTGCAGCCAGGTAATTGTCATTTGCTTCAAAAAGTTCTGTGAGTCGTTCAGACAATTTATTGAACTCATCCAGTAACTCTTCTTGCACCATACCATCCAAATCTCTTATGACCAAGTTAGCTTGTCTTGTGAAGTGACTTTTTGCAATAGTGCGCTCTTTTTTGAGCTGTTTGATTGACTTGTCTTCAGCCATGTTTCCTCTTGCGTCCTCTTTAGCACTTGGATTGTTAAGCTTTTCACTCTTTCCACTTTGTGCTTGCACGCGCGGTTTTCGACTGTCAAGTCTTTAATTAAGGAATGCAGGTCCAACTTGAAAAACCCGGAAACAGACACAAGGCTCAACTCAGCTTCAAGACTTTTATTGAATTTTTCAACTTTTTCTTCAGTAGCAGTAGTAGTAGTAGTAGCAGGTCGAAAACCTTTAAAGTAAACAAATATGTGGAATAATGAAATTACATTTTACATTCATGTCCGTATTTTAATCTATTTGCATTTTAATTAATCTATTTTAACTATGATATTTATTAATATACATTTTACATATTAACTTAATTAGGTAAATTTTTAAATGATGTAACATTTTAACAAATATTTTAACTTTCAATATAACTTATTTTTTCTACAATTTTAAATGGCCATGTATGAACCAAATTTTATATTTTATTATTTTTTAATCATATTTTAATGAATTAACAAATAGCTTTTAATTGCCAAATAATATACATTTTTTAAATTAGTGCTCCTTTAACTTAGACTTAGTTAATACCCACAATAAATTGGAATATATTTAAACAATCAATTGCCAATTTGATTAAATTATTCATTTCGTTTAATATTTCCAGAACTTAAATTACTATTTCCTGAATTTCTCAATTTCCTGTTAACTTAAATTTGAACATTCCATAAAATAAATCAGCCAATTGCATTTACAATCTAACTAAGGCTTCTCATTACACTATTAATTATACTTAAATTAAACAGAATGTTGACCTGAACAGATTATCATTACACTATTGTGTCTTTAGGGTCTTAACTATATTTAAAACTAACTTTGCAAGTGAATTTACTCACCGGTAGTGTCTCTGTGTTTCCCCTTTGCATTCCTGGGTTTGGTTTGTGTGCCTGCGCACCTGAGCCTAATTAAATGAGTGCAGCAGACACTACCGGCTTACCTGTATTTTTAATGCCATCTACTGGCCAGACTAGGAATAAGATAAGAGGGGAAGGAGAGGAGAGGTGAAGGTTATGAGCAGAGGGGCTGGGCTTCTTGACTTGACAATAATTACCTTGAGAACCAAAACACTAAATTTGGCCATCATATCCAATGTTTTTGTAATTAAGAGTAAATCAGCATTACAGTTGAGTCAGTAAAAGCTATATTTGATTTGAACATTTTTATCACAGTAAAGTCATGTTTATGGAATTTTAAATCAAAATTTTGTTTACTTGGATGTATTTAGTTTGTGGCTCTTGATTATGTTTTAAGGCAAGGCAAGGCAAGTTTATTTGTAAAGCACAATTCGTACATAAAGTAATTCAAAGTGCTTTACAGAATAAGAAATACATTAAAATCACAATACAAAAAAATCTAAACATAAATAATCATCATAAATTAAAGAGTGAGAGAGACATTAAATGAGAGAGAAGAGTGCAGAATGAAAACCTTTCAGTCAGACGCAGCTAAACAGAAGCGTTTTGAGCCTGGATTTAAACAGAGTCAAAGTGGAGGCCTGTCTCACATGTTCAGGAAAACTGTTCCAGGTTTTAGCTGCATGAATCTGAAACACTGACTCCCTGTGTTTAGTCCAGACTCTGGGCACCAGCAGGAGGCCGGTCCCTGAGCTCCTCAGAGTGCAGATGGTTCATGTGGCGCTAACATGTCAGAGATGGACTTTGGTGCTCGGCCCTGGAGAGACTTGTGCACAAACAGAGTCGCTTTAAATTCTCTGAGCCACAGGGGGCAGTGCAGAGACCTGAGCACAGGACGCATGTGCTTGGACTTCCTGGTTCGAGTCAGGACCCGAGCTGCAGTGTTCTGGATGTACTGCAGCTGTCTCACAGCTCGTTTGGAGAGGCCAGTGAGAGGCCGTTACAGTCGTCTAACCTACTGGAGACAAAGGCATGGATAAGTCTCTCCAGGTCTGCTTTAGACAGTATACCTTTGATTTTTGCTATGTTTTTTAGATGGTAAAATGCTGCAGATGTTATTGAATTGATGTGGCTGTTAAAGTTCAAGTCTGAGTCCATTATTATTCCTGTTTTAGAGAGAGAGACTGGAGGTAACTGCTGACACTGTCTCTTTGTTTCTGTGGGCCAAAGACTATGACTTCTGTTTAGCTGGAGAAAGTCGTTGTCCATCCACACACTGATCTGTTGGACGCAGTGGCAGAGTGAGTCCACTGGTCCATCATCCCCTGCTGCCAGTGAGACATAGATCTGAGTGTCATCTGCAGAGTTGTGGTAAGACACATTATTGCTGCATATTAACTGGCCTAACAGCAGCATGTAGAGCTTGAACAAAAGAGGGCCCAGAATCGACCCCTGGGGCACCCCACATGAGGGCCAGGTGATCTGAGACACAGTTTCCAAATTCAACAAAGTACTTCCTGTCTTCAAGATGCCCACCCAGTCCTCTAGTCTCTGTAAGAGGATCCCATGATCGACAGTGTCAAAAGAGCACTCAGATCTAACAGGATCAAGACTGAGTTTTAATCATTTTCAAGGCAAATGTGACTTGACAATGTTTTTTCTCAAAATTTCAAGAAAACAGAAGACCTTGAAGCGAGCATTTTTACCAGTGACCATCTAGACAAGGTTAAAATCTCCATGGATCAGTAGAATAGCTTGAAACTAGAAATAAAAAAAAAAATATAAAATTCTAGACCTACAAACAAAATAAATACAAACGACAAACTACTGAAATCAAAATCCACATTCTGAATTCAAGTAATATGTTTGCGGTTTTCTCTGTTTTGATTATTTACCTGATTCTGGTCCTTCAGAGACAGACCGAGCGCTGATGGTGCAGGTGCTAGCATAGGCAGGTGTAATTCATCCCCTTTACTTCTCCGCTCGCCGTGTTAGCCTGTCACATGACACGAGGAGGCCATGTTAGGTTAAACATGAGAGCGCTGGATCAGATTAGAGGAATGAAGGGAGGCAGATGGGCCAAACTCCAGGCTCCACTGTACAGGACTGAGAGGAGGAGGCTGGTGTTTGCGGGGAACTGGGATTATGTTTGTGTAAAGGTCCATTATTTTGCTTCATGGACTAACCTCAAATCCAAAAGAAAAGCTGATGTTTCTGTGTGACCTCCTTGTCTTTATCGAGGTGTTATGGCATTAAACTTATTTATTTCCTTAGAGACAAAAGGGCCAAGTTAAAGGTGTGTAGTGGCGACCCCCCCAACACTAAATAATGCATTTCAAGGTATTTTCATCAACAAAACAACTGTAACTGACTAAAAACTGAAGGCTACACTGAACATTATTGGCTAAGAAATAACCCATTAGTACTGGATATGCTCTTTCTTAGTTAACGTTAACGTGTAAATTTACTTAAAATTTGCTAATATATAACCCTGGAATGTTGAATTCAGTTTTCATATTGTTTTTGAAAATTTGTAATTGCTGAAAACAACATATTAAAATGCTTCCTGAACTAAATCACACCCTCTTCAGAGCGCTACACAACACAATCAGCGTGCATAATGAAATTAAAGAAGTTGTACTGTATTTTTTTTTTTTTTTTTTTTTTTTTTTTTTTTTGTATTATACTTTTGTATTTGTATGGAAAACCTCTTTTGGCATGTGTTTGGCTCCAAAACTCCAAAAAAAAGTTCATTTGGCCTAACTGATATTGTGCAGTGGCATCATGCTGAGGAGTTCTACATCTATCTCTATGGTGGAAACGTTCACCATTTGAGACAATGCACACATGAGCAAACACTGTCAAAAAGTTTAGACTTAGACAAACTTTATTGATCCGCAAAATAGAGAGTAACACAAATAGATGGTATAGAAAAAAAATTGCAAGAGACAGGTGTCAAATGAAACATAATTATAAAAATAAATGTATATGTACAAGTCAAAATAAAATAGAAAAATAAGTAATAAAACTATAAAATAAACTATAAAATCACAGCTATAAACAAGAGACAAGAACAACAGTGCAAATAATATGCTGATTGACAGGGCATAAGGTTATCTGTTAGTTAAGACTGAGTTGTTGTATAGTTGTAGGGAGTATTATAGTATGAATGTAGTCCTGTATCTATCACTGATTGAGTGGAGCTGTAGGAGCCTGTTGGAGAATGAGCTCCTCTGTCCCTCTATAGTCTGGTGCAGTGGGTGAGTTGTTGTACAGTTGTAGGGAGTATTATCTCCTCTGTCCCTCTATAGTCTGGTGCAGTGGGTGAGTTGTTGTACAGTTGTAGGGAGTATTATCTCCTCTGTCCTTCTATAGTCTGGTGCAGTGGGTGAGTTGTTGTACAGTTGTAGGGAGTATTATCTCCTCTGTCCCTCTATAGTCTGGTGCAGGGGGTGGGCAGGAGTGTCCATGATGGAGAGCAGTTTGTCCAGTGTCCTCCTGTCCCTCACTGTGACAAATGTCTCCAGCTCACACCCAATCACATAACCAGCTGTATGGATCAGTTTGTCAATCTGCCCAACGCCCAATGTTTGAACAAATTCAAAATTGATTTAAAGAGCGCATTTTCAGGAGCCTGTGGTCTGAGCGTTCATGGTTCTGTTTAGGGGTTTGATTTTCAGCCAAAAAAAAAAATAACCGAAAAACTGTTGATTAATGGTACATAGCTTGTGACTGTAGTTTTATGTGTGAGAGACTTGTTTAATGCACAAATCATATCACCTGTTATAGTTCTAACTAAATTGGTCAGATTGTGCTAAAATAAACCTCACATTAAACTCCAATAGCTTTTGACAGAGCAGTGCCTACAGTTTGCATCACACCCCTTGGAAATATTGATGACATCAGCTTCAAAGTATCAGTACATCCTGTAAAAAGACAAGTTATTTTCAAAGTCATTTTCACAGTCTTTCGCAGTCTTCCACCACTGGCTTTATAACTATATGCCTTTAAACTTTTGCTGATTTGAGTCATTGATCTGTGGGCCATCCGTGCGTGTGTCTGCGTACAGTACTTGACCTCTACAGCGCCACTCAAGCCCCGGCTGCAGTCTGTACAAAGCCCTGGACTCTTGATTTGGTCGGTCAGTGCGACGGCTGCTTATCTCGCCCACATCGATTGGTCGACGGTCACTGGCGACTGGAGGCTGCAGCCAGTCAATGAGGGCGTCCCTGTCTCCTTGACCGTCTGCGATTAAAGCTCTCGTCTGATTGGTCGGGTCGGACGCACTGAGGAGTTTAGGAAAGTATCAGTGTTTTTCAAGTTAAGTAGAAGGAGATATGTCAAAGATTGTTACCACGGTTACTATATCAGAATAACTACAGGAACTACAGAGTTTCTTCGTCTTTGTCTTCAAATGGACTCTCGAGAGCTTTAAGTCATGTTAGAATGCTGTTACCTCCTCAGAAACAAAACTGAAATTGCGTTTGGTTTCATTCACACACGTATGAGTAATTTTTATTATTGCTAATGCTCTGTTCCACCTTGTGATGTCAGGCAGTGGTGGCTTTTATGTTAACCTAACCTTAAAGACATTCCTGGGACTACAATAAGCCAGGTTTAAAGTCAGAACTGTAACTCCAACTGGAACTAACCCAAGACCTTACCACCTGGACTTGTACTACAGTTTGAGAAGCTCTGTGCTAACCATTTTTAGTCATGCAAGTTGAAGTACATTATTTGTACAAAAAGGAGGAATCATATGCTTTCAAAATGTTTTATTTGTATTCCACCTGGACTTTATAACTTTAACAACTCCAAAAACTGCATTTATAGAACTATTGCTGTTTATTTATTGTCTTTGTCTAAACTTGCTAACAGTAGCTCTCCATATCCTTATTATGGAGGGATGAATAAATAAAAAACTAAATAAATAGAAATAAAGATCAGGTTCTGCTTTGTACAAAACGTTTTACACTTTGAGTAAATGTGACAGAGGCAAAAAACACGTTCTGAAAGTTTACCACTCCAGAGGGTTCAAAAACAGACTCCATTTTAATTTGGCTTCTGGTGTTTTAGAGAAAATCCTTTGCTTTTTGTTGTCATGTCGTCTTAAGTGAGAGTATCAGAGCACGTGCTGTCAGCTGTGGTCTGGAGCAGATCTGAAGCTCATTTGGCTTTGTTTGTGGAGGTTTGGGCTCCTGTGTGTCTGCTGCTGGACTTCCTTAAAAGAGATAAGAACCATCGTGACGGAGGAGTTTAAGACTGCTTAATCATTTATTTGCCAAACTTTAAAGGTGCATTGTGTAACTTTTCTGGAAAGTTTCACAGTATGGTATTAAACGTTTCTATCTACATGAAGATCAAAGCTAACCAAGTTACAGGTCAGATCTGTGGAGAGGCGACCCCGCTCACAGTCAGAATGTCTGTTTTTCTAGGTATTTTTGAGCTATAAAACCACCTGTGAATAAATAAATGTAAAGTAGAGCTGTTTAATGTCATACTGTGGAACATTCCAGGCAGAGCAATGATAGTTTCAGTTCAAATGTTCCTTATTAATCCATAACTAACAACAACCAACAACTTATTCCCCAATTCCATAAAGCATGATTTGGTTAAGGTTTGTTGTTAGAGGATATCTTTATATTTTAGTGCTTACTGGGTTTTCTTATCTTCCATTGATTCATACCCTGAAAAATGCATTCTTATAAGCAGACTCGCCTCCCCACAGATCTGACCTTGTCTCCATGGAGATCATAGACTGTATATATAAATGGACATAGCTAAAGTGCTAGTTGACAGTTGACTTCTATTACAACTGACTTTTATTGAAAAATCTCTCTGTAACTGCTGCTGTCCGACTCCTCTTTCTGACCTTAATTAAAATATTCATATTTAACCCGTTCTTCATGATCCAGGGGTTTTTATTTCACTATTCTGTCCCTAAATTAAGATATGAACCTTAATAACTGACAAATCCAGTGCTTGCTTTCCCCAAGGTCACTCACACTAGTGTTAACAACAGGTTTGATTGACAGCCTCGTTGCTAAGTGCCCGCTCCCTGCCGACCTTTCAACAGCCTCGCTCCTGATTGGCTCTTTGGTTTTGTGCTCGGATTTCCAAGTATGGTCCCTGGCTGCAGATTAGTCACTTTCACTGCTAGCCTCGATGAGCTTCATTTGGTTGCACATTCTCTTAGTCCACCTCTGTTACACTTTCTGTGGAGGAGATATATAAGTTAAAGCCCCACTATGTAACAAAAATAGATAAATAGACCATTCCATTTCCATCTGTACTTCACGCGTCCTTACTCTGAGCGGGGCTTGCATCTCCACAAACCTGACTCATATTTGGCCTTGGGGATGGCCTCCTCCAGCTCCCCCTATCGAAAGCTGTTAAACATATCTTTAGGTTCAAAACGCTCTTCTCTTTGCATCATTTTATCCACAGCAATGGAATAAACACAGAAAACTGGCCCCACCTTTCTGTAAATCTGCAGCTCCTCTCCTCTTTTTTCTCTCTTGGAGCTGTGGAGTATCGTGGGCGTGCGACACAGTTTGGGCAGAGTTGGCAATGCCTCTCTCTCCCCCCTTTCTCTCTCTCCTCACTCTCCTGCTCTTCCTGCTCTCTCTCCCTCTCTTCTGTCTCCCCTCATTCTCCACTCTCTCGCTCCTCCCTCTCTCTACTACTCTCTCTTCCTCTTCCCGCCCTTCTCCGCTCAAACTCCTCTCTTTCCTCCCCTTTCTCTCTCTCTCCTCTCCCTTCTCTCTGTCTGTCTTTTCTCTCTCCTTTCTCTCTCATCCCCCTTTCTCTCCCTTCTCCATCCTTTCTCTGCACTCTCCCATCTCCTTTTCCATCCCACTCTCTCCTCTTTCTCTCCCTACCCCCCCTCTCTCTCCCTTCTCTCTGTCTGTCTTTTCTCTCTTCTTTCTCTTTCATCCCCCATTTCTCTCCCCTCTCTATCCTTTCTCTGCACTCTCCCATCTCCTTTTCCGCCCCACTCTCTCCTCTTTCTCTCTCTCCCCTTTCTCCTCCTCTCTTCGCTCTCCTCTCCCTCTTTCCTCTCCTCTCTCTCCCTCCCTCTCCTCTCCCCTCCCTCCTCTCTTTTGTCTCTCTCTCTCTCCCCCCCCTCCTCTCCTTCTATTCCTTCTCTCCCCTCTCTCTCTTTGCTCTCTACTCTCTTTCTGTTCTCCCTCTCTCTTCCTCCTCTCTCTCTCCCCCTCCATCTCTCTCTCTCTCTCTAACATATGTGTGATGATCCTGAAGTGTTCCCTCTTTCTGCCAAAAGAACCCACGGCTCCCTCTCTCGCGTTCAGAACATATAATTCCCAAACAGAAGCGAGGCCCAAAAATACTCGTCTCCTCGGCTGTGGGCTGGAGCGTCTCCCAGAGAGGGCCCGGGACTCGGTGTAATCCACGACTACATCGCGCTTTGGAGATTTCACTAAATTACCGGGCTCTTCACACCAGCGGAAAAACTGCAAGTCATTCAGAGCTATTTTCTGTCTCTGAAATCTGGAGAAAAACGGCTGAACAATGTAAACAGGCAGGAATAGAGTCGCATGAGGCTGGGACCATGGACTGAGTAAATATACCTAATCAGGGGTGGAAGAAGTACTCCATTTTGATACGTAACTCTGCATTGTGTAACTTTAGGTTGGAGGGTCCATGGATATGTCATTGCTCTGCCTGGAATGTTCCACAGTATGACATTAAACTTTACATTTGTTCAATTACAGGTGGTTTTATAGGTCAAAAATACCTAGAAAACCAGACATTCTGACTGTGAGCGGGGCCGCCTCGCCACAGATCTGACCTGTAACTTGGCCTGGTTTGGGCTCCGTGACAATAGAAAGATTTAATGCCATACTGTGAAACATTTCAGGCAAAGCATAGAGAAAAGCATTCGATAGACCCTCTAACAGAAAAGTTACACAATGCACCTTTAAGTAAAAGAACAGATACCGGAGCAAGTACTGCATGAAAAAACCTACTTAAGTAAAAGTATCACATGAAAAAAAATCTACTTAAGTAAAAGTATTAAAGTACCTGTTTAAAAATGTACTTAAAGACTAAAAAGTAAAAGTATTTTGCGCAGATTTTGAGATCTTATGAAGCTTAAAATGTATACTGACATTGATAAAGATTTGTGTTGAATTTTGTAGAAACAATTGAATCAGTCATTTTTTTCCTAGCTGTTTTTATTTCTATATTTTTGTTTGCTTAAACTATGAATGTGTTAAAAATAAACCCTCAGTCTTTTCAGCAGGTCTCAATCTATCATACAAAAATATACTTTTACTTTTCAGTCCAGTTCAAAAATGTAGTGGAGTAGAAAGTATACCTGCTCTCAAATGTAGTGAAGTAAAAGTAAAAAGGGATAAGAATTAGGAATTTATTTACAGACAAAATTGTGAAATAAAAACTCCAGGATCACGTAGAGCGGGTTAATATGAACAGTTTAAGACCAAAATGTCGAGGCAGGTCGATGGAGCCAGAAGTTCCCCCATGCTCACTTCCTGTTTGAAACGTAAATTTCTATATACAGTCTATGGATGAAACCAAAGTTCCTCAGTTGGTAGAGTTTTTGTCTTCTGATCTGAAGGTTGGTGGTTTGAATCCCACTCCCAACATAAAAAAAACATCATTTTGTAGAACAGTCAGAATGTCTGGGCTACAGGTCAGCGGTGCAATTCCAGCTCCCACAGAATACTGCTGTTGTATCCTTGGGCAAGACCCTTAACCATCCTCGGCCCATTGTGAACACTACTGTATGAGCGTGTGCATGTGTGTATGTGTGAACTGGTGAGTGGTTCCTTGATGTAAAGCGCTTTGATTATATTTTAATATTAGGCACGGTGGGTGAAGTGTCTTGCCTAAGGACACAACAACAGCTCGGGTCCAAGAGGGAATCAATCTTCCCACCTTCATGCTGGTGGACAAAAAATAACTGAACAATCTATGTCCCTTCGGCATCCCATAAATGTGTCTGATAAAAAAAAAAAAAAAAAAAAAGTCTAATAATGACACAATGACAGTGTTACGACCCAGCTCAACCAGAGTCAGGGAAGTAACAAAAAACAAGATGTAAAATGGTATAAATAAAGTGGCAAAAAAGGAGAAATTTAATTTGTCAACTGGACAGAGTTTATTTGGTCGAATACGTTTCGCAGCTCATCCAAGCTGCTTCTTCAGTTCAGAACTGAAGAAGCAGTAAAATCCCTCAGTCGTACCTGGACGACTGAGGGATTTTACATATAAATAAAGTGATAATTTAATAAACACAAATGTAAAAGGTAAAATAACTAAGAAAACAAAATAACAGGATTAGCATTAAGCAAATTTTGTGTCAAAACGGGTCACGTAGGTCTAGAAAACACGAGCAACAAAACTAAAGGACCAAATAAACTAACATAAACCCACAAATATAATCCAGTGACAACTAAAAAGACCCAAAACAGAACTAAACTAAACTAGTGTCTCACACACACTAGTACAAATCAAAGTGACGCAAAAGAGACACTAAATGGGGGGAGGTGGCTACAGGTGAGGCAGGACTGGCCAGGTGTACAAGTGCCCCACCAATCAGGGACCAGAATGCAGCAGCCAATCAGGACCAGGCAGAAGAGAAGTCCACCAATCAAACGAAATCCACTGGGACAAGCAACGAAATGAAACACCCATGAAACAAGGCAGAGAACTGAAGGCCTCACTGAACTGAAGCATCACTGTCTCTAGTATCACATTGAGAACAAACTAAACATAAGCCAAAACATTCTTCTATTTTGGATATTTGAAATAAAAAATATAATAAAATAGAAAAAAAATTAAGCAACTATAAATTAATTAATTAAATGAAAGTTAAAATATTTCTGCAAAGTATGGTGAAGTCACAGTTCGTGCTGTTCAGGAAACGTGTGCCTTGTGAACAGAGGCCCTCACTCTGTGTTCTATTATAGGGATGGAGGTCAAAAGTCTGAAATCTGCTCAGAGAAAAACATCTTTTCTTTTCAAACCCCAAACACGATGTGAAGAAATGTCTGAACTTTGTGTTTATAGACACAAGGCCACAAAAGGTTAAAAGTGTTAAAGGCGTTTCTGTTATGTCTCCTTTAAACTGTTTGCAGTCGTCCAAAGTTGTTCCACTCTTACCTTACGCATTCAGGGCATCCTAATAACAGTAATGCAACAACTAGCACTCTAACTGCACGCTTCCTGATTCCTGAACAAAATTCATAACTTGTTTTACTTGAGATAATTAAGAGTTTTATGCTTTAACTGTTAATTCTACAGAAATCTCTAAGTGACCATTTCTTTTGACACAAATGGACCTTGCGTTTCTCTGATTGGTTCAGCCACCTGTCAATCACATCCAGGGAAATAGGTATAATGTATGGTTCAAGGTCTGAAAATAAAGGTTCTATAATCTGATGAAGCACAGGGTCCTATATAACTCTGTGGAAGATTCATTTTTGGAAAAGAATCACCAAACGTATGATATGAACCTTGTCATTATTTGTTTGGGGCTGGCTCCACAAACTTCTGGCTTTAAGTCCTTCGTCTTGACCAAGAAAACGCTGAACTTTGTGCTGTTTTTGTCCGATTGTGTGTGTGAGAACATCTGAGCTTGTCCCCATTGCCTTTTGTGTAATGGTGTAAATTATTTCATGTACAGTTGGTCTGAAATATTCACAGAGCTCCAGAGACCAGGGCTGTTTTTATCAGGCTGTAAACATGTGTCTGTGTCAAAGTCACTTTGGTCTGAGTGTGACTTTGTGAAGCGCTCACATTTTAATGGCAGTCGATACTCCGGAAAGGCTCTTCAATAATGTCACTTTTTTGCAGTTATGTAAATGATCTGAGCTAAAACAAAAACTGAGGGATGTTGTATTCAAAATCTTTCAGAACTTTCAGAGGTCAGAGCGGAGTTTAGTGGTCACACAACTCAGACCCCGAAGCCGCCGCCAGGCACCGCCATTTGTGCCATTTAGAGTTTCAGCCAAAGCTAGCCAACAATTTTGTATGCCAAATTGAGCCGCCATCTAATAAAATTTGTCAGAGCCAGCTAGAATTATGTGCATCAAATAATAATTCTATACATCACACAGAGACATACACGAACAATAAACAACAATCGAAATCAATTTTGCACAATGGAACAACAGACACACACAGTGGCGGCTGGTGGTATAATTTTTTTTTTTTTTTTTTTTGGGGGGGGGCGCTTAGGCCAAAAATATAAATATATATTATAAATATATGTATTATATATATGTATATATATATATATATATATATATATATATATATATATATATATATATATATATATATATATATATATAGTATTATAACGAATGCCAGAAACAGTCATTTGGGTCACTATTGGCTGAACTATATCAGAGCACAACACACAGCCAAGAGCAAAGTTTACACTGCAGCACAACCTGATCCAACAACACAACGTAACACACCGCTCACCAGCCCCAACAACGACAGCAAAACTACAATAAGAGGCTACGGTCTGGTCCCAACATGAACACATCCGCACACACGGCAGAACACCGGAGCAGCTCCGTCACACCCACAAGCTCATTTACGCACCTGTGAGGCTCTGCCCTCAGATTTGCCCCAAACTAATGAAAACAAGCCTTACCTTCTCCAGAGGACTGAAGCGGAGTGCACCCTCTGTCGGCTGTCCTGTTGGTCCTGTATTATTGCCATTTAGGTTTTGGCTAATAATAACTTCATCAGCCAGCCATTATTCTCAAAACAAATGGCTTCGGGGTCTAACAGCCTTAGCATGCTAACAGTGCATCAGCCTTACTTCCTGACCCAAAAATCTGCTTTTACAATCCATCTGCACTGGGGCAAACTTTATTACATCAAAAATTTAAAGTTCCTTTAATTAGCATTATGATTTAAGTAAGTCTAATTTAAATCTTAAAGGTGCACTACGTAACTTTTCCTCCACTTGCATGACTCCATGAAGCTGTTACTGCTTTGCCTGGAATATTCCACAGTACTTCATCTACCTACCTATCTATCTATCTATCTATCTATCTATCTATCTATCTATCTATCTATCTATCTATCTATCTACCTACCTACCTACCTACCTACCTACCTACCTATCTATCTATCTATCTATCTATCTATCAAATGCATTAAATTACAAGTGTTTAAATGCAAAACAACAAGAGGTCTGTACTTGGCCTGCTGCTTGTCACCATGGATACGTTTCATTAGATACTGTGGAACATTTATGGAGACAACCATGTACCAGAACAACCAGCAGAAAAGTTTCATAGTGCAGCTTTACAGTTATAGTGGGATTTAACATCTGAACTCCGCCCATAATCACATGTCAGATAGAGCTGCTGAACTGGGCAGTCCTGGGTGATGTCACGTGGTACTTGAAGTTGCTTTTACAGTTTTTGATCAGAAAATATACCGAGTTACCTACTAAAAGTGCCAGAAAGGAGTATGGACAGTTGACAGAGCTCTTAAAAACACCATACACACACGGTTTAGCAGGAAAACAAAAGTTGATGTAGTGCTTAGCTCCACTTTAAACTTGTAATGTGGTGTGATAGTATTGGTCCCATAGCATCTGAGCGGGCTTCATTGCATTCTTCATTAGTTCCTTAAGCCTCAGAGACACAGAAGCAGAGACAGTTTGCACTCAGCTCTCCTCTGTAATGTCCCGTAAATGTCTGAGGACTCATTACCACGTTTAAGACTGGAGTTTATCGCCATGGTGACGAGCATCGCTGCTCCGTGAAACCTGCGCTAACGGCGGGACGCTAGACAACAACAAGGGTTATTTTCACTTCAGATACATCACATGAGACTGAACTGGGACTAAACCTGGATCTAAATCAGGACTAGACCAGGACTAAACCAGGACTAGAGCAGGATTAGACCAGGACTAGACCAGGACTAGGCCAGGACTAGGAGAGGATCAAACCAGGACTAGATGAGGACTAAACCAGAACTAGACCAGGACTAGACCAGGACTAGAGCAGGACTAGATTAGGACTAAACCAGGACTAGACCAGGATTAGACCCGGACTACACTAGGACTAGACCCGGACTTGACCAGGACTAAACCAGGACTAGCCCAGGACTAGAACAGGGCTAAACCAGGACTAGACCAGGACTAAACTAGAACTAAATCAGGACTGGAACAGGACTAGACCAGGGGTAAACTAGGACTAGAACAGGACTAAACCAGGACTAAACCAGAACTAAATCAGGACTAGAATAAACCACTAGATCAGGTTTAAAACCAAGGCTGCTTTCACATTTACACACACCACATACAAAGGACTAAACCAGGATCTGAACCTGGACTAGATCATGACTAGTTCTGGTTTAGTCCTGATCTACACTTAGATTTCTACTCTGGGACTAAACCTGGATCTAAATCAGGACTACACCAGGACTAAACCAGGACTAGAGCAGGATTAGACCAGGACTAGACCAGGACTAGGAGAGGATCAAACCAGGACTAGATCAGGACTAAACCAGGACTAGAGCAGGAGTAGGAGAGGATCAAACCAGGACTAGATCAGGACTAAACCAGGACTAAACCAGGACTAGAACAGGGCTAAACCAGGACTAGATGAGGACTAAACCACAACTAAATGAGGACTAGAACACAACTAGACCAGGGGTAAAGTAGGACTAGAACAGGACTAAACCAGGACTAGACCAGAACTAAACCAGGACTAAATCAGGACTGGAATAAACCAGGACTAGATCAGGATTAAAACTAAGGCTGCATTCCCATTTACACACACCACAGACAAAGGACTAAACCAGGATCTAAACCTGGACTAGATCATGACTAGTCCTGGTTTGGTCCTGGTTTGAACCCAGTTTAGTCCTGATCTACACTTAGATTTCTACTCTTCTTTTTATAACATAACTCAGCCTACCTCTTGGGGTGTATGCTGTTTTTATACCTTCATTTTAAGATTTTGAAGACACACTTCTCTCCATGGAGATGTTACTACTTTGCCTGGAATATTCCTCAGTATGGCTTTAAACTTGCGTCTTGAATTTCCTCAATTACATATTTTTATAATGTTTAAAAATACATAAAAAAGTGCATTCTTACTGTGAGTGCAGTCGCTTATGCGCACACCTCACCTGTAACTTGACCTGGGGACGTCACCTGTTGGTCTCCATGGATACGTTATTGCTTTGAAATGTCCCACAGTATGGCATTGAACTTATCTATCTTGTAATTATTCCATGACACGTTTTTACAGTATTTTGTTCAAAACCTTATTAAAAGAGGAATCGCTTCTCCACTGATCTGACCTGTAACTTGACTTGGTTGTGTTTTAATCTTCTCTCCCGTAATGCCATACTGTGGAACATTACAAGCAAAGGAATTACATCTCCATGGAGACAAGCAGGTGGCGAACACTCCACCGGAAAAGTTACATAGTCTACCTTTTAATTTCAGTCTTTTTTGGTACTAAAACTATAAATAACACCAGTAGCTTGCGTACATGTGCGTTTGTCTGGTACTTTTTCATAATGAGCTACAATACAGTTCCTTATTCTTCTTTCCACTACCTGTAAAACGTGACTCGTGTGTCTTGTGCGCATGTATAGACACTTATAGATCACTATTATTGGACTCATAAACCTCTGGAATATCTTCTCCACACTGCAGTGAAATGAGCACTGGTCTGAGGCTGCTGTTAGCATAATACACGCCTTACAGCTCGCCTTAACCTTTGCAGAGACATTATTGACTCAGGCTAACCTTGTAGCGCGCGCTGGAGGATGGAGCCATGATGGAGCTAGCCCTGACCTCTGACCCTCGACACCCGGTTGCCGTGGAGACGTCCACACGTGTTGACGAGACGGGAGCGAGGAGGAGAGTACAATGCGGCTCCGTGACTCCATGAGGCGAAGGACGGACAGGCAGCAGATATAATTATACTGATAATTGATAGTTTTTCTTTTTCTATATGAACCGTTATAGGAAAAACTCCAACTCCAGGACCAAGACTAGTTTTATACTTATTTAACATGTCAGTTTAAAGGTGCACTACGTAACTTTTGTCATTGTTCCATCACCTCATTGTCTCATGGATTAGTTGCGGTTTTGCCCTGAATGTTCCACAGTAGCAGTTCACTTCTTTATCTTCTCTATCACAATACAGTAGTATGTGACTTTCTGCTTGATTCCATGGAAATAAAGTTAAAACCATACTTTGGAATATTCGTCATGGAGACAAATTATAGATTAAATAAAAAAATTAAAAAAAATGCTAGAAGAGCTGTGAAGTGGCCAGTTGAACCTGAAAGTGCCATCATCACTTAGCAAATCTGCTAGTATAGGACAAAAAAGAGTCATGTTTGTGGAGATGCAAGCCTACACATCATATTTTTCTTTCATTTGATGTGTTTCGGTGCAATAAACACAAGTAAAATGGAAAAAAAAAAAAAAAAAAAAAAAAAAAAAACACACACAAGTATGTCTAAAATCTATGTTTGATATGGTTAGATAAACAGAATTTGAAAACTCACTTATTTTCCTTTTTACATATTCTTTAAAAACTCTGTATATCACACATAATGGAAATGCTTCTGTGCAGTTTATAATGTGACGGGACCATAAAAAAAAAAAAAATAAATAAAATAATAATAATAATAATAATAAAAGTCTGAATATTATTTTTGGTCAGTTTCATCTGATACTGTATGTTTTTGATGTGGAAACAACATTATAACAATTTGAGAAGCTTAAAGATGTATTATGTAACTTTTCTGATGGAGGGTCCGCCACTTGCTTGTCTCCATGGAGATGTTATTGCTCTGAATTAAATATTCCACAGTATGGTTTTGAACATATGGTAAATGGTCACATTTTATTTTCCACCTTCAAGACTCTGAAAGCGCTTTAGAACAAGGAACCACAGAGACATTCACACAGTGTGCGCAGACACTAGGGTGGGTTAAGTGTCTTGCCCAAAGACACAACGACAGCATTCACATCTGTGGGAGCTGGAATCACGCCGCCAATCTGTGGGTCAGTGGATCTGTCTGCTCAAACAATTATGTTTTTTTGTTTTTTTTTGTCAAGAGTGGGATTCGAACCTTATGCCCTTATGTATCCCCATGGATACAAATGAGTGATTTCACCAGGCCAGGTTACAGGTCAGATCTGCGGACAGTAGATCTTTTTTTTTTTTTTTTAATTATCTTTTATTATCCCTGTAGGGAAATTATCCTCTGCATTTGACCCATCCTTTCAGGAGCAGTGGGCCGCACATGAGGCGCCCGGGGGCCCATCTCCATGATCTTATTGCTGGTCTTGGTCAGGACCTCAGCTGGAGGATTTTTACCTATGGAGCATGTTTTTGGGTTGATGGGGGAAACCGGAGTGCCCGGAGGAAACACACCCAGACACGGAAAGAACATGCAAACTCCACACAGAAAGAGCAACCCGGGAATCGAACCCAAAACCCTCTTGCTGTGAGGTGTGAGTGCTAGCCCTTCAGCCACCGTGCCACATTTTTTTTTTTTTTATTATCTTTTTTTTTTTTTCTAATAAATAACAATTATTATATATTATATTTTAATTTATTATTTTTATTCAAGATCCATGTTCATATTCCGAATGCATGTTTTTCAGGGCACTTCTGAGCAATAAAAACACACATAACTGAACAAATATAAGACAGTTTAATCCCATACTGTAGAACATTCCAGACAAACCAACAACATCTCCATGGAGACAAGCTGGAAATAGTGCACTTTGAAGAAACAGCCCGTTTTTGATCACACAGGGTTATGAAAGGCACCAAATCATAATTTCTACTTCCCCGTTTGTGGTCATCTGTGGTCAGGCGCATTAGCATAGCCCCGTCTCTGCCTGGAGCCAGTACTAAGTGAATCACAAAGCAAATCGCTCCATCCAATTTGGCTTCTACGGCGACTAATCTTCCAGGGAACTCATTTTTGCCCACTTCACCAAAAAGTCTATTTAAACCTCTCCTCGAGTCCCTCTGGCGTTACCGTGGCGCCAAACCTGCCACATCCACACTGTTATTGTGCGCGAATAATGGGGTTTTCAGCGGCGCTCGGGTCGGACATGTTTAATAAAAAGAAACATAACCTTTAAGAGTGGAGGCCAGGACTGAGCCAAGGCGTACCTGCGTCGAGCTTTTTCTTTCAGCTCTTTCACAGCAGAAAAAAAAAAATAAATAAAAAAAGAACTAAAATATAATCACCTAAAGGTCGACCGGAGCTCACAGGGAAATACAGGAGTCATTTGAACATCTGACGTTAAATCAGGAATATGTTTGTATGTGTTTTTATGGCACGATGGTAAAATTTTGTAAAATACAGTCAAACCTACCAGTCAAAAGTTTGGGCACACCTTCTCATTCAGTGTTTTTTTCTTTATGTTTACTACTTTCTACAGTTTAGATACATATGAAAGACATCAAATATATGAAGCAAGATATATGGAATTATGTAGTAAAAAAAAAAAAAAAAAAAAAGGAAAATAACTATACTAAATATTTCTAAAAAAAAAAAAAACATTGAATGATTTTGGCATTGTTTTTTTGTCAATGTCATATTTTTACTGACTAAAACTAAGAGTAGAAGTACATTTTTGGCAAAGGACTAATATATTTGTAGATTAATAAGTGCAAACAAAACTTATTTTTATTTTTTTTTTATTTTACAGGGGTCGTGTATAGGTGAATTAAATCAAAGAAACACTGGCGAGATCCTTAGTACCAGACTATAGGGGTATAGACTATAACAAATGGAAAATGCATAAAAGAGACTGATGGAGACCATGCCTAACCTAACCTTTTTTTTTTTTTTTTTTTTTTTTTTTTGCAGACTAATGTACACAATAAATAATAATTTCACAAAATCTCTGTAATCTTGATTTTAAAAATTATTTTAGCCAAAATACTAAAACATCTGAATTTTGGTATGAGTTTTACTTCTGCCTCATGGTTTGATTCCTCAACCATATAAACAGCGACGCTCCATATTTTAACCCTTTCAGCAACCTTCAAGTCCTCTTAAAGGTCCGATATTACACAAAATGGACTCTTGTGAGCTTTAAGTCAAGTGAGAATATGGTTACAACCTCAAAAACAGACCTGGAGTTGTGTTTTGTTTCATTCACACGTTTGAGTAAGTCTTTATTATTAGTCTGTCTTTATCTCCGAACCTCAAAATGCTCTGTTCCACCTTGTGATGTCATGAATCAGTAGTTTTCAAGTGAACATCCCCCCACTGTGGGACTAATAAAGGCATATCTTCTCTTATCTTATCTTACCTTTTGTTCAGAAGAGATGGACAATTCCAGGACTGAAATCATCCAAACACACTGGAGCACTTCCTGTACAGTTTTACCAAACAGAGAAGAACTTAGCCTAAACGTGCTGGATTTGCGAATAAAACAAAACACAACTCCAGGTATGTTTTTGATGAGGAAACTACATTGTAAAATAAATCAGAAAACAGTATAATATGAGCCCTTTGTTGTATAGTGACCTGCCTGGATAAATAAAGATTACATTAAAAAAGGCTCATACGGTTGGTCCCGGCTTTGACTAGTGCAGGGGTCGCCAACCTTTTTTTCCTCCGGTGAGCTACCTTTACCAAAGAAAAATGCCAGAGAGCTACTCATTTTAGCGGCCACAAAAACTGAGACGATTGTAAGAAAGAGGGCGAGCCTTGGGGTACAGTACGATGCCGATAAAACATAAACCATTGTCCATTTATTAGTGCATAAAGTTAGGCAAAATGATATCTTTGCAGTGGTAATAGGAATGTAATTAACTATATTATGGTTAATTACATTCCAAAATCCTTTGGTGAGCTACTTGGAAAGGGGTGGAGAGCTACTGGAAGACCCCTGGACTTGTGCGTACTGCTGTTGTATCCTCGGGCAAGTCACTTATCTTTCTTAACGTGAATGTGGGTTGTGAGAGGTTGGTGGTTGCTTTCTTATAACCTAATCAAATGCAGTGAATCAACAGAACAGTGTGGAGCTTAGAGAGACCTGTCAAACACTAAACAGACAGAAGGCATTATTATCACTGTGTGGTGGTCGTGTGTGGGTGTGACCCATGGGGGCTTTGGTTTTCTCAAACTCAAACATGCAGAGTAGGTTCAGACAGGAGCTCCTCACCCTGGCCCAGCTCCGGAGAAGGAGGCGGATCTGCTTTTGACGAGGTGAGCCACAGATACGCGAACAACCAATGAAAAAAACACAAAACCAGACAGATTAGAAATGAAATCCGACACTGACAAAGCTGCACAAATGTGAATGTAGTGAAGGTCAGAGCAGTGTTCCAGGCTCTCCTCAGGCAAACAGACACAGAGCTCGGTCCTGTGGGGACAGAGCAACTTTCAGAATAATCTGGTCTATCATAAGCACACAGCTACTATTTTTATCAGTGATGAAGGGTAGAAGAGCGTTCTGTCTGTTTGGATATCACCCACAGTACATTGTATTAACAGTGATTCACGTAGGATTCAGCAGCGTCTCATAGGCATTTTAGCTAAACAGGGAAAAAAAAAAAAAAAGCTGCTACAGTGAGCTGCAGGTCCCAGATATCAACCAAAACCAGCGCAGAGACTCAAACTGTAGTTATTTCCTTTAAACTAAAACAAAATAAAACTGAACTGATCCAAACGTATGAGGTTATCTCAACGTAACCACAGAACAAGTTTGTAGGAATAAAAGGTCAATATTGTAAGACTCCATGGGCCGACTATGACCAGTAAATACTCTTGTTACTTATCAGTGTTTATGTCCAAACAGGATATCGGCTGAACCCGTATTTGTAAGCCGATTCAGCATCCTATTCCTGTATCAGATTGTGCATCTTATTCATTTAGTTGCATGGCATCCAGAATACACACTTCTCTGATACTTTACAAAGATGTGAGTATGGAGTTACTGCTGTTACATCTCTGGCATGAAGAGCAGCAGGACGTATGCTCCGGATCAAAACAAAAACGGCTGCTTATGAGGGAAAATGAAGGAAAAAACTGGCGACTGACAAACATTGTGGATTTCTGCAGAATGAGTGCAGCACTAAAGTCTGTTAATGTTAATAATTTGTGACCAATAAGCTCCTTCATTTTGCATGTGTCATTGAAATAAACAAATCTGATTGGACAGCTGCAGGGATGGGACAAGATCTCGTACCACAAGATCTCACAAGACAAAATCCCCCCAAGATCTTGCACACTTGAGAAAAATGATCTCGTGAGATTGTTTTTACATTTGGACTGAACAAAAAAGGGTTAAGTGCTGGTAAGTGACATTTCTTGAGAAGCCGCTGTACCAAAAAACAGAAAAATCTTAAATTAAGTAAACATTAAGGCAACATTTTATTTATGAAGAACTACGTTAAAATCTGATCTTGTCTCGTTCTCGTAGACCCAGTCTCGTTTCTCACTTCGTTTTGCGGAAACTTTGACTCGTCCCACCTCTAGACAGCCGTGTTTGATTCTGGTTCGAGACGCGACGGAGGGAGTGGTGACTAGACTGCTATTCCTCGGACTGAAACATACTGGCAATTCATTTAGATTAACATTATCAAAATGTCCAATAGATTATAATATATACACACAAAAGAGACATTTTTAATCAAGTCTCAAATGCCATACAAAACAAAATGACTCAAACATGCAGGAATCACTCAGAACACGCCTTTGAGTATCGAAAAATGACAGAACACCTTTACAACATGGTTCAACTCTCATACAAGTCCATTTTGCACAATATGTTCTTTATTCCATGCAGTCTTTTGTAGAGTTAATAATCCCGTTGAGTAGCTCCAGGTCCACACCCCTCTCCTTTCCTTTCTCCTTTCTAAATCTCGTCTCTGTGTTTGGAAAAGCTCCGCTCTCCTCGCACTCCGCCTGCATAACAAGTCCACGGCGGGATAATTGCACTTCCTGGTCGATGAAATTTAGTTTCAGTGTGGAATCCATGAATAATTTTTACATACCAAAACAAAAATAAATGTAAGTGGCACGAGGAGGAGCGGAGACGAGTGGAGAAGATCTACCCTGCAAACATGTTTAAAATATCTCAAATTAAAAAGTTGTGGGGAAGGTTGTGATTTGTGGAGTCATTTATGAGCAAGGACTTTCCAGTCAGTGGAAAATGTTTGTCATGTTAATACAGACATACCTTGTGAATCCCGGGAATGTTTGGAATTACAGATAACTTTATTCAGAAATTTCCCAGAGTGGCTGAAGGGAAAAAGAGAAACTAAAACCTTTTCACATCAAGGAGAGACTTTTAATTCTAAACAGATTTACTAGTGGTAATACTGAGTCATTATATGTACCTGTGTTGATGGCCTGTTTAGAAGACTCACATGATGCGTGTCTCCATGGAGATGGTATTTATTTGTGAGTAATGTTCCACAGTATAGCATAATTTATACATTTGTTGAATTATACAACACAGGAAACCCCGCCAGTTACGTTTTAAGTCTGAAAACTCAAGAAAAACTATTTCACAGTGTGGTTTCAAACCTTTCTATCTTCATGGAGACCAAATCAGACCAAGTTACAGGTCAAATCTGTGGAGAGGCTACCCCGCTCACAGTCAGGATGCCTGTTTTTCGAAGCGTTTTTGAGCTCTAAAACCACTTGTACATTAATAAATGTAAAGTAGAGCTGTTTAATGTCATACTGTGGAACATTCCAGGCAGAGCAATAACATCTCCATAGAAACAAGCAGGTGACGGACCCCCAACAAGAAAATTATGTAGTGCAGCTTTAACCAGCACATTATGATGATTAATGTGGCCATTCTATTATTTATTTTGAGCAAAAAAGGTGTAACTAACTAAAGTGTAGCGAAATAAAATATTGCTAATGGCTTATTTGAGAGAAACCTGTTTAGAACCAGAAATCAGCTCACCTGTTGTAGTTAAATCAGCTCTTTATGGTCAGATTGTGCTAAAATAAAGCTCTGATTAAAGAGAGTAACAGAGCTTCAGACAGAGCAGTGCCTCCAGTTAGCTCCACTCCCCAGGGAACGTTAATGACTTCAGCTGCAAAGTATGAGTAAGAGGAAAAATTAAAGTAAGAGAAAAAGTATGAAAGGAAGACAAAAAGGAAGTAAAAGTAAAGTATGAAAAAAGTTAAACAAAGTTTAAAAAGTAAGTAAAAGTAAATTAAGAAAAGTAAGACAGTAAGAAAAAAGAAAAGTAAGTAAAAGTAAAGTAAGAAAGTTTTTTAAAAAGTAAGAAAAAGTTTTTAAAAACGAAAGTAAAAGTAAAGTAAGAAAAGTAAGACAGTAAGAATAAAAGTAAGAAAAGTAAGTAAAAGTAAAGAAAGAAAGGTTTTTAAAAAGTAAGAAAAAGTTTTTAAAAAAGTAAGTAATAGTAAAGTAAGAAAGTTTTTTAAAAAGTAAGAAAAGGTAAGTAAAAGTAAAGTAAGAAAAGTAAGACAGTGAGAAAAAAAAGGTAAGAGTAAGAAAAAAATGAAGAAAGTAAGAAGAAAAAATAGATCGGCTGTTACTTAGGAACACACCAGCCGTGTACAGGGCAGTTAGAGGGAATCAAACCAGCAGCTCGATTATATGTGACTGGCAAAAGTTGGACTGACTTTGAGATAATATTGTGTTAAGAATAATGTCAGGAGAATGTATGAAAAGTTGCCGAGTGTTTGAGCTGCTGCAGTGGGCTCCCTGCCGGCTCTTCACTCACACACTATTATTAACATTAATTACAATCATAAATTTCACTTGTCGGGTTTGTCATCCTTTCAGTCTTTACCTAATGAGCTGGAACTCGAGCGCTGCTGTTGCTTCGATGGAAAAAATAAATAAATGAACATGTGCTAAAAATACTAAAAAAAAAAAAACAACAAACTTGTGGCTGAGATTTAAAGGGACATATGTGTTGTAAAATGAACTTAAAGGCGCTGTGCTGTGCCTGATTTAGACTTTTTTTCTAAAGGTGAAAAACAGAATTACCGTAATTTCCGGACTATTGAGCGCACCTGAATATAAGCCGCATCAACTAAATTTTCAAAGAATTTTATTTTTGTACATATATAGGCCGCACCTGTCTATAAGCCGCAGGTGTCCACGTCCTCAAGAAGTTTTCAAGTTCCGAGCATCTGCTTGTATTGCCTCTGAAAGCTTTTGTCGTCTTTTTGCATTGAGTCAGTTCGTCACGCTGCCGTCGCCAACGTCTCACCATCGACTCATCGATGCCGCGCTCACGTGCAGCAGCTCTGTTTCCTTCTTTGACAGTCAGATCAATTGTCTTTAACTTCAAAGCTGCATCATATGCATTTCTTCGTATGTTTTCCATGAGGAGGGTGTGTGTATGAAGCACAAAATAACTGTTCAAAACAAAATCAAACGAGCATCTTCCTCAGCACATCATCTCTTCACCTGTCTGTCTCGCTCTTGCGCCCCGTCACTTGGCGCTCTACAGCGCATGTCTCGAGCAGAAAGAGCCGCTGTCCTGTCTGGGATCATGTCAGTGTCTTGTAGGATTTCAACAGGATTTGAGGCTCTCCGGGGGTCGGGGTTAGTTGTATCGATCATGTATGAGTGGATGTCCCGCTACTGAAGTTTGAGACGTTTCGTCTCGTCATTTACGCCTCACCTGCATTTAACACATACGGGTCATTAAGACGTATCCCACTCACTAATGTTCATTTAGCAGCAGAACTTATTTTATCACGCAGCGATAAACTGTTTTAGTGCCGACAACAGCGCTAGCGAGTGTTCTAACTAACCCTAACCCATGTTAACCGCACAGACAGCGGCGCTTTCTGCACTCAAGCTGCGCGCACATCCGCTGTGTTCATAGACGAATAATCCGTCCATATATGAGCCGCATCGGTGTATAAGCCGCAGGGTTCAAAGTGTGAGAAAAAAGTAGCGGCTTATAGTCCGGAAAATACGGTAGTTCAAACAGTTTGCAGTGGTCCAAAGTTATTCCTCACTTACCTTATGCATTCAGGGCGCTTTTTTTTTTTTATTATGGTGTCATGGTAATGCAACAACAGCATGCATGCTAAGAAGCCATTCCTGATTATTGGACAATAAAACACTGTCTAATTGGATGCAGACAGTTCACAGTGGACTTATTTGACCTCAAGAGCTGCTTATACCATACAAATGTAACAGGACCAGACACATTTTGATTAAATAAAATAATAATAATAATAATAATAATAATAATAATAATAATAATACAAATTGGCTGATCAGAGAGAGGCATTTTAAGTTTAAACCAACTGCATTTCAGCGTTGAAACTGTGAAACTGGCAACCCAAAAGAGTCATGTGAGGCTCATTCTGCTTTCTGATTGGATAAACATCAAATTATCAAGTTATAAATAAGTTGTTGTCATGTCCAATTTTTTTTTTTTTTTTTTTTTTTTTTTTTAGAATAAATCAGTATTAAAATTGGTATCAGTAAAAGTTATATTGGATTTGAACATGCCTATATCTGAGGGCACAGTTAGGTCTTGTTTATGTGTGTGCAATTTCAAATCCAAATCTTACATTCCTTTAAAAAGTTCCTTTAAAAATCCTATACTACTCAAAATGGACTCTTGTGAGGTTTAAGTCATGTTCTAATGTTGTTTCCTCCTCAAAAACAGACCTGGAGTTGTGTTTTGTTTCATTCACACATGTTTGAGTAACTCTTTATTATTAGTCTGACTACATCTCTAAAGCGCTGGTCCACTTTGTGATGTCATGTAGTGGTAGTTTTCAACTTAGCATCTACCTTTAACCTTTAGTTCAGTAGAGATTGGCAATTCCAATCATCCAAATGATTCTAGTGAAGGTGTATGGAGTTTAAAAACACAGTGCTTCCGGTATCACCACATGACATCATAAGGTGGGACAAAGTATTTTCAGTTTGAGAGAAGAACTCAGCCTAAATACACAGAATTTGTGTGTTAAACATGTGTGAATGAAATGAAAAAGAAAGAAAACGCACACTAAATCTTATGGACATTGGCCATTTGAGTGCGCTATGCATTTTTTTCACTTTTAAACATGTGTGAATAAAACAAAAAACATAACTCCAGGCATGTTTGTGACGAGGAAACAACATTATAATAACATAGATCCGAAAATAGCGTAATATGGGCCCTTTAATGCTAAAAAACAGTAAAAATCATAACATTCCTTCTTTAATACAAGCTTACTTTCAGCTGTGAGCTCCCGTGTGCGTCTCAGCTGAATTCAAATGAGCTGCGTGAGGAGAGCCCGGTTCAGATCAGCGTTTAAGATCACAAAATGTCTGATTAACACGTGGCCGCGGCACCATTTACAAATTAAAATGAATGAGATCCCACACGACCCGACCCCGTCTCCGGGCCGTCAGTGCTGATGGGCTGTGTGCGCCACCGCTGATCACCAGGTCAGTTAAAGTAATCCACGTGTACTGAAGGATGTCTGTGGCCCCGGCGAGCTGCCACAGGGGCCTCTCCAGCTGTGCACTGTGAAAAAGGAGCGCATAGTTAATGATGTGGGATTGTGAAGTTTTTTTTTTTGTTTTTTTTTACAAGGTAGCTTAAAGGGCCCATATTACTCTATTTCCTGATTTATGTTATAATGTTTCCTCATCGCTTCTTTCTCTGCTCCAGCATTGGCATGTCAGCTGGGCTTATATTATGAAAAATGACTCTTGTGAACTTTAAGCCATGTTAAAATATTGTTACCTCCTCAAAAACATATCTAGAGTTGTGTTTTGTTTCATTCACACATGTTTAACACACAAATCCTCAAGTCTCAAATGGAAAATACTCTGTTCCACCTTGTTGTCACAAGGTGAAATGGAGCATTTTGAGCTTTAGAGATGTAGACAGACTCATGATAAAGTTACTCAAACATGTGTGAATGAAAAACAGAAAAAAACACAACTCCAGGTGTGTTTTTGAGGAGGGAACAGCATTGTAACACGGCTTAAACCTCAAAAGAGTAAATTTAGCGTTTTTAGTCTTTTAAAAGGACACAGAGAGGAGATATTATGCAAAATGTACAGCTTTCACACATGAACAACCAAACACTTGATGTCATCCTGTGGTGATGTTTGTTTACACGCCCCGCTGACGTGCTAACGCTGGAACAGAAAGAAAGCCCAGAGGCACGAAATATCCCAGTTCCAGATTAAAGATTAAGAAGAGTCTTTATACTGACGGTAAGACGTGTTGTTTGAAGCAGAGTTTATTCACTTTTCCCGTTCTGAGTAACATCAGAGCACATGACAGGCCTCGTGAACAGAAGTTGTGTGTTTGTGTGTAAACGTGAGTAAAGTTTGGCCCACCTCCTCCAAACGTACCTGTCCTGCCAGAACCACACGCTTTGACAAAACTTTACAAAGACGAGTGGATCTGGAGCTGTGTCTTATCTCTCCGATTTCAGAGGGCATGACTGACAGGCAGATTAACCAATCAGAGAGGCACATAGTCTGTTTGCGTCAAAACTCCTAAAAAAGGAGAAAAACAACATAAAGGACTGAGAAAGAAAGTGAATTTTTGAAGCACCAAACTTATACTTAATGAATGTTACAAGAATTTTCAAGAGGAGATGTCTTCTGCATTTGAGAGACACACGATACAAATTAGCATCTGTGGTCGGATTATCTAAATTTTGGAGTTTTTTCACACTGTATGGTCCAGTTCCAGACCCTTCTGGATTCGAACAGAACATAGAAGTGACTGGCTAGTCAGGCAACCTCCAACCGTGGCATAGTCTGAATTGTTTTTATCGGATGAGTATGAGCTCAGTGTATTTGAGATGGCAGAACTTCTTATATTTTGGAAAATAAATCTGATCTGTATGTTTACTAAAGCTCATATTAAAGTATGAGACAGGAAGAGAAGGCTGGAATGATGGTGATGGTAGATACTGGAGAAGGGGTGTATGGGTGGAGGGGGAGAGAGGGGTTGATGGGGTGAGTATGGGTGGAGGGGGAGATGGGGTGATGGGTGACGGAGGAGAATCTAAATGCTAATGGTTCCTTTAAGAGCGCGCTGGCCTTTAGCTTCTGCAGTCAGCCTGAAGGATGGCTCTGCTCGGGCCTGTTCACTCCCTCACAGCCAGCCATATCCCTCCACCCTCTCTGTATCCCTCCACCGTAGAACTACTGCTTGTATCCCTCCACCATAGAACTACTGTCCATATCCCTCCACCGTAGACTGATCCTCCACCAGAACATATCCACACCGGGCAGAATAAAACAGGGGCAATGGGTCAGATGAAGTGCTCTACAGCTCAAGGTGCCCTGAGCGTTCTAGAGCAAAAAAAAAAAAAAAAAAATATATATATATATATATATATATATATATATATATATATATATATATATATATATCCATGAATATCCATAAATGAAGATGACTTGTGAGTGAGGAGAGCTATAGTGTCTCCATGAACAGTGAATTGTATTTAGTTTTCGATCGTTGACTAATGAAAGTAAAAAATATGCGTCTAATCACATCTAAGATAACAGACAATGTTTTATAAATGGACTGACAAAAAAAATAAGAAAGTAAAATAAAATAAACTATTGATTGGCTTTTTTCTTTTCTTTCAAAGGCCAAGCTACTCAAATCATGATCAATACTAAGTCAAGCAGAATTTATATATAAAATGTGTTTTGTGGTGACCTTTGTGCCATTTTCACCATGAAATTGAATCAAACCAAATCTTGGAACAAATGAGAAAATACACTGCAAGGAGTCGCTGTGTTGAAGAATGAGAATAAAAGATAATTATTCATATTGTAATCTTGAAAGCATGGACGAATTACAAACAGAGCTGCTAAACTGGGCGGAGCCTGGAGGACTAAAGGGGAAAGAGGGGGAGGAGGAGGCGGAGTCAGGGGGACTAAAGGGGAGAGTGAGGGGGCGTGGTTTGGAGGTATAAATAGCAGTGTGATTGGTCTAACAGGAATCCACACTTCAAACTCCACCCCTCAAGCCAGGTGTTTGTATCAGAAGCACCTGTCTGTAGTCAAGGCAGTCATGAGTGATGTCACCAAGTACTGGAAATGGCAGAGGCCACAGAAGGCAGAACAACCTTAGATTTAGACATTAGAAAGACTAGAAAGATGGAAATATATTTAGTTTGAAATGAAGTTGTCTGAATGACTAGGAACAGCAGATGATGCCATTCAAACACCATGTACACTGTTTAGTAGTGAAAAAAGCGGATTTACAGTAAACTTTTTTTTTTTTTTTTTTAAATGTTAAAAGGTGCACTGTGCAACTTTTTGGTTGGGGGTCCATCACCTGCTTGTTTTTATACATATGTAACTGCTCTGGAATGTTCCTCAGTATGACATTAAACAGCCCTAACTTATATTTACTCAATTACAGGTGGTTTACAGCTCAAAAATGCCTAGAAAAACAGGCATTCTGACTGTGAGCGGGGTCGCCTCTCCACAGATCTGACCTGTAACTTGGTCTGGTTTGGTCTCCATGAATATAGAAAGGTTTAATGCCATACTGTGGAACATTCCTGACAAAGCAATAATATCTTCATGAAGAAGAAGCATTTGATGGATCCTCCACCAGAAAAGTTACACAATGCACCTTTAAATCCCAAGCTCTATTGATTTAGGACTTGGTGACACAATAGTTAGCTTTTGATTAACAATTTTTAGCCACACTTCATGATGTTTCTCGTTCATATTACCGTGCACATGTGGACAGATGAGTATAAAAGCCCTGTTTGTGAGTTGTGTTTGCGTGCAGACTGCTGTGTCACTGCTCAGATTAGTTCTGGAGCCAGGGCTGTTCCATCTTCTCTCTGATTCCTCACAAATTTGTCTGGGGCCTTCAGTAATATGCACCAAGGGACCCCCACATCTCCACTCCTCCTCCATCCTTGTCTCTCCTCTCCTCCTCGCTTCCTCTCCACCATCATCTCTTTCTCTCTGCTCGCTCTTAGATTTGTATTACAGCTGCTGTCTGTGTGTGCTGGTTTGTTTTGTTTGTTTTTAAGGTCATTCTCTCCTCAAAACTTAAACATGCAGTATTATGCTAAATCGACTTTTTGGAGCTTTCTAACTGCCTGAAGAGGTTTCAGATGTCACCCATGCATGTTTGAGTAATCTTACAATCTCCCCGTGCCCTATAGTCTCTGGTCTAGTCTCTGGTTTGTTTTCTGGTTTGGTTTTTGGTCTGGAATCTGATCTGGTCCCTGGTTTGATCTCTGGTCTGGTCTCTTGTCTAGTCTCTGGTCCAGTCGCTGGACTAGTCTCTGGTCTGGTCTTTGGTCTGGTTTCTGGTCTGGTCTTTGGTCTGGCTTCTGGTCTGGTCTCTGATTTCTTGTCTCTAGTCTCTGGTCTGGTCTCTGGTCTGGCCTTTGGTCTTGCCTCTGGTCTAGTTTTTGGTCTAGTCTCTGATCTAGTCTCTGGACTGGTCTCAAATCCAGTCTTGGGTCTGGTCTCAGGACTGCAGTTTGTTGTTTCTCAGTTGATTATATTATGAATCATCACATCTCTATAGAAATCACAATTCTGCACATTCTCATGATTATTTTCGTTCCAAAGTCAGCCCACACATTTGACACATAAAACACCAACTCTTGCAATCATACCCTGACTATATTTAAATGTCTTTCTTTAATCTTAATATCTTTCTGATTCATTAATTACCACATATCAGATTTACTTTATAAAAATGGTCTCTAATATTAACAATAATTATATGCCACCTCTATGTTGTAAATAGTTGCGTTCAACTGCTAGAGTTTGTCATAATTTCAGGTGAGGGCATGGGCTTTTATAACTCTATGGAAGATTCATTGATTTTGGAAGAAATCTCCAAACTTCTGATCCACAAACATTGAACCTTCTCATTACTTGTTTGGGATTGGTTTCACAAACTTGTCATATTAATCTTATGTCTTAAATTCCTTTCATCTGACGACAATCAAGTATTTGGGGTTGAATAATGGAACCACTTTCTAAAGCTAGTGTGAAAAAAAATAATTTCACTTTTGTGTTTTATACTGACAGAGAAGACGTTGAACTTAGGGTCCATTTTTGTTTCATGTGGATAGGAACAGTAATTACAGAGATATGAACCATAAACGAGGTCAACAAAACTGCAATCTGTGATGTCATGTGGTAATACAGGAAGTGCTGTGTTTTTAAACGCCAGACATCTTCAGTAGAATCATTTGGATGATTTCAGTCCTGGAATTGCCTCAAATCTCTACCATTGTTTACTACACTAAAGGTAACTTGAAATCTACCACTTCATGACATCACAATGTGGAAGAGAGCATTTTGGGCTTTGGAGATGTAAACAGACTAATAAACCAGGAGCGTTTTTCATGAGGTAACAGCATTATGACATGGTTTAAAGCTCACAAGAGTTAATTTTGCGTAATATAGGACCTTAGAACAGCAAATTCCTCCACAGAATTCCAGTCTTCCAGCTCAATTTGAATTATAGTGATTTGGGAATATTGTGATTTAAGTATTTGCCTTCTACAATTAAAGATTAAAGTATTTGCCTTGTACAAAATAATGAAATGTATGTACCTGTTGTGGTAAAAAAAGAAAAAAAAAAAAAAAGGCATTCTACTCTAAACAAAGGCTGGCTCTGTGTCGTTCTGGTGGTGCATTCAGAGTGCCGATATGAGGAGGACCTTGGACGAAAGCTTTTAGTGAGAGATCAGGTCTAAGGGGCAACAACTGCAGCTTCTCCATTCAGAGTCTGTGTGAATGAAAGAAAAGGAATAGCAATGGACTAATGAACTGTTAAAAGGCAGGATTTTAGATGGAGCGAACCACATAGAAAGGTCAACAGTGATAGAAATGGAGGTGTATATACAGAGGAAAGGGAATGGGCAGGCGAGCTTTACATAATTATTTTTTATTGATACTTTGCAGTGACATGTTTGGGGGGGTTCTATGTGTATATTTATGGTGGAAAGTTTAGAAGTTACCATAGCGATAAAATGCACACATTAGCAAACACTGTCCAAAAAGTTTTAAGATCTGAAAGTCTGAAAACCCAAGAACAAATGCAAAATGTGTACAGAAAATGTAAACAGGCTTGTATCTCCACAGCTATGACCTGTAACTCGTGGTGTCACCTGCTTGTCTCCATGGAAGTGACTCCATGCTAGAGGGATAGTCTCACATGCTTGTCTCCATGGAGATAGAGTTTAATGCCATACTGTGGAACAATGTAGGTTTAGTTTATTATTATTATTTTTTTTATTTAATGATGCATGTTGAGAGGAGCCAGCTGAGGAGGCTCAGGCATCTGATCCGGATGCCTCCTGGACGCCTCCTTCGGGAGGTGTTCCGGGCATGTCCCACCAGGAGGAGGCCCCGGGGGAAGACCCAGACACACTGGAGGGACTATGTCTCTCGGCTGGCCTGGGAACGCCTTGGGTCCCCCCCGGAGGAGCTGGAGGAAGTGTCCGGGTTGAAGGAAGTGTGGGAGTCTCTGCTTAGACTGTTGCCCCTGCGATCCGGCCTTGGATAAGCGGAAAAAAAAAAATGGATGGATGGATTTAATGATCCACGAACACTTTGCAAATTGGGGCTATTATGCAAAAATGACTTTTTAGACTGTTGTTCCCTCATCGAAAATATACCTTTCAGGTTTTAGTTGTCATCCATGCATGTTTGAGTAATCTAGTGATCTCTCCCAGGCCCTATTCAAACCCTTCTTACAGTTAGCAATACAATCCTAAACAAAGACTATATCAACCATGCCCCTACACAGTAATACTCCATAAAAAAAAAAAAAAAAAAAAAAAACATAATACAAAACAACGCATTACAACTTCACAAACCTGATGCGATGTGCAGTAGTTTCATTAGCGGGATGCACAGTGATTGTGTTGTGATAGCGCTCAGAAAGGTGAGGGAAAGGTGTCAGATTGTCAAAACTAAAACACATCTTCAATATGTTGTTTTCAGTGAATATGGCATTTTCAAACCAACAAAGAATAACATGGAGATTTAAATATGCTGTGTTAGTAATGAATGCCTCATAGAAGTGTAATACTCCCTCTTTAATAATGTAATACACTCAGTAGCATAACAGATAATAATAAGAAACTATAATGCTACAAACATAACATATAAGGCCCTCGTGAGGCTTTCCGAATGCAGATCTGCTCCTCCTGCTGTTGCTCCTCGCTCCAGTACAAACTATGGACCAGTTTGAATGAATGATCGGTGCTAATTATTGATGGAAGCCAAGGGCACAGCCTGTCTCTCAGTGTCTGCATTGATTTAACTCACAGCTTTTTCATCTCACTCTCCACTGGAACACACCGACCAACGATTCAGAAGTATTATCGAATTACAATTACACCGAACAACATTGAATTTGAGATTAGATTAGCGGAGTACTTTTGTGAGAGTCAATAGACTCTGTGCACCTCACTACTTCCTGTCCAGTTTTCTTGTTTTTGCTGAGTCGTGATAAAAAACATAGACTGTAAATAGACTTACACTGGAGTATTAAACCAAAGATGTTCATTTTGTCTTCTTATGTACTTTAAACTTCTTCGGTTCTTTTTAAAGACAATATAGTAACGTGTATTTACCTTGTTGACATGTTTCGGCTGCTGTATCTTCAGAACTATCACAGTGTTGGTGGTGATGTGTCGTATATCAGCAGTTGTTACTTCCTGTAGGCGTGGTCAGCCTGATGGACCTGGCAGGTCGCTCAGACTGACCACGCCTCCCGTCGCCTGGTGGTTTCTGGAGGAGGGTGTCCCAGATGTGTGAAAGGAGGAACTCTCCGTCGTCACGGTTGATGCTGTCCGTGCCTCGTTTCCTGATTTCACTGTCTTCCCTGATCCAGCGTTTGAACTTGTTGTTTTCCGATCCAATGATCCGAGCCCCGTCCCAATCCAGAATGTGCTTATTTCTTTTACACTGGTCTGATATTGCGGATTTTAGGTTTTCCTGCAATGCTGATGTTTCCTTTTCACATTCCTTTTGGTGTTCCTTTTTTCAGATGTGAAAAGCCCGGCCCGTTTCCCCTATGTATGATTTATTGCATGATTTACATTGGATTTTGTAGATGGCGTTGCATTTTTGTTCTTGTGGGATTTGATCGTTGGGGTGTATTCGCTCTTGGCGGAGTTTTGTGTATGATTTGACTACAGTGCTTATGTTGTGTTTTTTCATTGCTCTCTGGATGGGTTCAGTTATTCCTCTAATGTATGGCAGTATGACTGTGTTCTTGTGATGCTGCTGCCCTCTATTGGTTCGTTGTGTTTTTTATCGAATATTGTCGTCCCTCTCTGTAAATGCTGCAGTGAGCCTCGTCATTCTGGTCTTAAAATGTCGAGTTAACCCCCTAAACATTTTTTTTTTTTTTTTTTTTTTTTGCTATTTTGTCTGTCAAAGAATCCTGTTCATAATATAAAGCCTGGCTCCCGTTACCGCTAGCATCGCGAGCTTTATTTGAGTCGAGCTGAACGCTATGGGTGTCATCACACTCCCTTAGTCCACTTTTTTATACCGTCTATGGCTAAAAATAATAAATATTTAAAGATAAGGCAGTGAAAAGGGAGCTGTGTGTGGATGTCATTGGAAACATGTTAAATATTACAACAATGCCACAAACTGAAGTATTTTACATATAAAAACAATTGTGTAGTCTTTACTTGAATTCATTTGAATTTTAATGTGTTGTTTATTTTATATTTTACGATTTGAATAAAAGTGACTGTTAGCTTGGAGACACACTGAGCTGGCCATGTTTAAAGATTCAGTCCATGTTGCACATTTGAAGTTCTGTAAAACAAGAATCCTGTGCATTTCAGATCATGGAAATGTGGCCTGGAATGTTGCACAGTGTGGCATTAAATGTATCTATCATGCATTTATTTCATTATTGCTAAAACAACACCTTGAAAAGCATGCGTTCTTACTGTGAACGGAGTCGCCTCTCCACAGGTCTGACCTGTAATATGTCCCAGTGGTGTAACCTGTTCATACTCATGGCTATACTGTAGATGTTAATGCCATACTGTGGAACATACTAAGCAATTAGAGGACTTTAAAGTGGAACTAAACACATCAACTCAGCCCACAACCAGATTTCAAAAAGAGCTGCTAAACTGGGGAGAACCTGGAGAACTAAAGGGGAGAGGGGCGGAGTCTGGAGGACTAAAGGGGAGAGTGAGGGGGGGGTCTGGAGGATTGAAGGGAAAGTGGGGGTAGAAGGGGCGGAGTCTGGGGGAGGAGGGGGTGTGGTCTGGAGGACTAAAGGGAAGAGTGAGGAGGGAGCGGGGTCTGGAGGTATAAGGAACAGTGTGATTGGTCTAACAGGTATCCACACTTCAAACTCTGCCCCTGCAGGTGTTTGTATCAGAAACACCTGGCTGCTATCAGGGCAGTGCTGTGTGATGTGACTTGAAATTGCAGAGGCCACTGAAGACAGCAGTTTTTGAACAGAAATTTACCTAATATTCACAAAAAGGACGAGAGGAACAGTAGAGAATTTTATTAAAACACCATACACACAGTTTAGTAGCAAAAAAGGTTCATTTAGTGTTTAGTTCCACTTTAAAGGTGCACTATGTAACTTTTTGGTTGAGGGTTTGTTTTATGGAGATGTCATTGCTCTGCCTGGAATGTTCCACAGTATGATATTAAACATCTCTACGTTACATTTATTCAATTAGAGGTCGTTTTATAGCTCAAAAATACCTAGAAAAACAGATATTCTGAACTGTAACTTAGTCTGATTTGGTCGCCATGGAGATAGAAAGGTTTAATGCCATACTGTGAAACAAGTATAACGGACCCTCCACCATAAAAGTTATACAAGGCACCTTAAGTTCCCAATCAAAACTACAGACAAAATGATAACATCTCCATGGAGAAAAAAGATATGATGGAAAAAGTTACACAATGCACCTTTAACTCCTCATATTTTGTCCATTAAAATAAAGATTATTGTTTTCCTGCAGACTGGAGCGGAGTCAAACAGGTGTGTATCTCACTGTTAAACACAAACTGTGGGGACGGCTAATGGGCCACAATTATCCGTATTCATTTTTATCTTCACGCTCAGTCTGATAATAACAGAACGCCTTATCTGTCCACCACTAAACTCTGGTTTCTGATCATATCGGAGGCTGCATTGGACATTTGGAGGAAGTTCTGAACAGTGATTTTGATCATGATTATAGATAGAACATGTTGGACAATTACAACAGGAGATTTGCACTGGAAGTCTAAACTTAAAGGGCCCATATTTTCTATTTTCTGATCTATGTTCTAATGTCATTTCCTCATCACAAACATACCTGGAGTTGTGTTTTGTTTCATTCACTCACTTTTAACACACAAACCCTGCAGATTCAGGCTGAGTTCTTCTCTCAAACTGAAAACACTCCATGTCATAATACAGGAAGTGCTCCACTGTGTTTTTAAACTCCATACACCTTCATTATAATCTGGATTATTATGAATTTCAGACCTAGAATTGCCAATCTCTACTGAGCAAATGGTAAAAATGTAGCTGTTAACTTGAAAACTACCACTACATGACATCACAAGGTGGAACAGACCATTTTCAACTTTGGAGATGCAAACAGACTAATAATAAAGAGTTACTCAAATATGTAAATGAAACAAAACATAACTCCAGGTCTGTTTTTAAGGAGGTAAAAGCATTCAGACATGACTCAAAGCTCACAAGAGTTCATTTTGTGTAATATAGAACTAACCACAATGTGTTAATATATATTTAAAGAATGCAAGTTTGACTTTTTTGAGATTTTAACCATTTTCTATTGTCTCCTCATCAAAAACACATCTTTAGTTGTGTTTTTGCTTCATCCACACGTGTTTCAGTAATACTTTAATCCAAAGTCATTTTCTCTGAACCTCAAAAATGCTGTTTGCTTTTTGCCTGTGTAGTTGTGTTACAGATAACGCTTCAGACTCGTTCAACAACTGTTCTAATATTTGGCTCGCTATTGTAACCATTATTTGTCCATATCAGTAATTGAAATCCATGGCAAAACCCACACAGTTTGGCTATGTTGTATTTAAGTGGACTATTTAACTTTTTACTTTAACTTTTTATGTTTAAAAATGATAATAAAATGCATTTTCTGTGATATAATTTGTTGTACTTTTTATGAGGATTGGAGATAGATACGGCACCTTATTAATCTCTTGTGAGGGAAATTCATTCTCTGCATTTGACCCACTTTTTATAGGTATTTAGGTTTAGGTGAGTTTAAAAACACATTGGAAAAACACGTTCAAGAGCTCAAAGTGCGCCATGAGACATTAAAAAACAACCACATAAACAAACACACTGTGCTACTATGGTAACGGCTGAACATTCCACCATACCGTACAGAATATATGAAAACCAGTCCTCAATGTCACCAGGGGCACCACTATAGCGCCCTTATAGCTTCATATACGTTTAATTACTTATTCCTCTCCAGTGTCTCACCTTAATGGTAAATCAGCAGTTGTCTTCACACTCAGAAGGCGTTATGTAAACACACTTTTCCCTTTAAGACATCGGACATATGGCGCCTATACTTCTGTTTGTTTGGCCTCATCCGCATTAGCTGGAGGTTAGCTGAAGAGCCTGATCAACATTTTGCCTGGAGATTTAGCGTCCGTGTGCTCTTTGACAGCTGCTTCCTCGTCGGCAAAGCTAATGAAAATACCCACGATTCACTGCTCTGGCTCTCCTGTAAACCTGCCTACAGCACTGGCCAATTTATTTATTAGGAGGAATCTTTTGTCTAATAAGCCCTCTCTAGGATAACAATGGTCTCCTACACACATGTTAGAATCACTGCACTGAGGAGAGAACGGAGAATGTTTCAGCTGATTTAGTGCCTCCTCTGTAGCATTTCAAAACATCTAAGTGTAATGGAAATAATATGTATTGTAAAAACTATTTCTGAAATCACAATAAACTACCATCTTAGGTGTAATAACGACTCTAGTACAGGCTCCAGCAAGGGCATGGGTCCATGGAGGAATGTTCCACAGTATGGCATTAAACTTATTTCCATGGAGACAACCACCAGGTCAAGTTCCAGGTCAGATCTGTGGAGGAGCAAGCACAGTCGCAGTAAGAACACATGCTTTTCCATGTAAAAAAAAGACCCATAATAGAAAAAATGCTTTGATATTTTTAAAGATTGATAAGTTTAATGCCATACTGAGGAAAATCCCAAGCTAAGCATCTAAACCTATTTATGGAGACAAGCAGGTACTTCAAGAAAGTTCCATAGACATACACACACAGTCATACGTCTCATAAGTTTATTTTAATATCCTGCTAAGTATAAACTCACATATTTTTATTTTTGTTCATTGTTGATAAAATGTCAAACCATCAAATGAAACAGACAACGCACACCAAAGTTCTTGTAGAGGTGCAAATGCAAGGAACAGCGATATGAAAGTGAAAAAATGCATAGCTCATTAGATGGCCGATGTCCAAAAGCTTTTTTTTTTTTTTTTTTAAATTACGTCTCGGCAAAAAGCCCTCGTCAGATCATTTTTCAAACTTCAAACTTGAAACTGAATTTACAGTAGTTCGTTTGTCCACTGATCCGAAGGTTGGCGGTTCGAAACTTGACATAAATATCACTGGTTGAGCGGTTAGATCCACCGACCTACAGCTCTTCCAGCTCTGTTGTTGTGTCCATGGGCAAGACACTTAACCCACCTCGCCCCCAGTGTCTGCGTACGCCGGTGTGTGAACGGGTCAGTGGTTCCACAATGGAAACCGCTTTGAAGGTGGTAAAGTGCAGTATAAAAATGTGTGTGACCATAAAAAACAGCTTTAAATTCCCAATCAAAACTCGAAACAAAACAAGACAGTGTTTAAAATAAATGTGGTTCAAACTGCAGCATATGTGTGTTTCTTCTGCAGTGTGTAGCCTCGTGTTAGCATAATGAGCGCGTGTTGTTATGCTTCTCACAGCTGTACGGTGTAATGGGGTGGCAGTGATATTGATAAGGCCATTAACAAGTCAACAGTCACCAAAGTTTGGCTCCCGGCGTTTTAATTGCACTTTAATTTTGTCGTGTCACATCATACGTCTTTGTTGGAGAAATATGCAAATACACAAACCTGTTTACAATCCATCTGTGTGCAGCTCCTCCCCCTTCATTTGGACATTTTAATTTACGGTAAACAAAAATGCAACCAGGTGGAAAGTTTCAGAGGGGCGAAATTTCACTTGCTGGTACTGATGGACACTTGTTGCATTTTAAAGAGTGTAATTTCAAAGCAGAGGTACGTACACAGAATATATTGGAGCCGTTTGTTTAAATTGAAGGGAAGTTGAAAGATGCTAATCGAAAACGCAATTGGAAAAGCAGTGAGTAAAAAGGCTGTAATTATAGGGAATGTGATGTCCACTGTGGAGAACCAATATCCTGTTTACACGACAAAAGACGTAACTGAATTTGACAAAAGTTTCAATAATCGGAAATGCAAACAGAGATTTTTGGGATAGATCCAAAGAACAAAGAGGAGAAATATTTGAAATAATTGAATTTTCAAGCACTTTTGGTGGAAACTTTGAGGAATAATAAGAAATAAAAAAATTTACAAATAAATACATATGATTTGTCACCTTTTTCCATTAAGTTTAATTTAATTTATTGTAGTTGTAATGGAAATCTTTACATAATTATTCACGTAATCAATGATATAGGTTGTGTATAAGTTAGCTTTGTGATTTCTAATGATATGGGGTCGTTAATCAGTTTTGGACTTAGTTCTCTTGTGAAGGGGCCGCTTAGGGGCCTCTTGCTGCCGTATAATGTATCTCTGTGGTATTCGTGAATAGGTGCCAATAGTCTCCCGTGCCTCAAATGGAATGTGCTCAGGTGTGAGTAGTGTTGGGTGTGTGTTACCGTCCGCCGAGGAATCAGAAGCGATGTCGGTGGCCCCGGACCCAGCGCTCGGACCCGCACCTCTTTCTACAATAAAAAAGAAGTAAATATTTTGCTACTTTAGTCACTTTGCTGCAGATCACTCTGTTATCAGATCGAATGAATTCAAATCAGGACAAATGCAGCAGAATCTCTTAAAGAAAGGACTGGAAATACAATTAGCATCACCTGAAAATGTTTCAGCCTGTGTATTTATTTTTTTAGGCCTAATGATCAGCCTAAATAACTCAGTACCAGAGGATTCACTCAGCCTTTATTATTCACATGTTTTAAAGCCTGTGACACATAAAAACACCTCTGAACCCTTTATATTTGTAGAATATAGCGAAGAGCGAAAAGTTTTATCAGGTTTGATTTGGTCATGTGACACGGCGCAGTCGCTCCCGCCTGTTCCACGAGCGCTTCTGGAGCTGAGAGCATGACACTCGGCTCTGAGACACAATTGTTTACATGGAGATGGTTCTGCTTTGCCCAGAATGTTCCGCAGTATAGCATCAAATTTATCTAATCTCTATGGAGACACACTATTATGCCAAGTTACAGGTCAGATCTGTGGATCACAATAAGACACATGAAATACATGAAATATGGATAAATATACAGTGGAACATTTCCGGTATGGCAATAACATCTCCATGGAGACAAGGTAGTCCCACATCCTGAAAAGTTACATATTGCACCTTTAACCGAATGAAAATAAAATGCTAATGATGCTAGTATGATGAAACCCGTGTGTGCAGGGCCTTCCTCGAGTGGGTTACAGGAGAGATTTATCTCGAAGCTGCTTCACTATATAATTTCTCTTGGTGAACCGCAAAGCATTCTGGGTAGTCTGCGTTCTCCTCTTTTCTCCATCTCTCATGTACAGAGAAGGAGGTAGACTTTGGGGAGTGGTCCTGAAGGGAGAGGAAAGAGGGATGGAAGCCTTGATTTCAGTGCATTTTATTGATTTCAGTGGTTTAAGTGTGGCTTCAGTTGAATATATCTGATTTCTGTTTTCTCCTTCAGACGTGTGAGGTATATTATATTAAAGAGGATCTATTGTGCTTTTGTCCACAGGTAGTATACTCAACTACTTTTGTTGATTAATTAATTTGAGTTACTTTGTAAAGAAATTGTACTTTTCTAGCAGTGTACTTGAATAATATTTTTATTGAAGTAACGGTACTCTTGAGTAAATCTTTTGGTTACTCTTCTCCCCCATTGTGAGTCTATCAATAACATTTCCATGGAGACCAGCAGGTGGCAGATTCTCCATCCGAAAAAGTTCCGTATTGCACCTTTTAAAGTTCACAAGAGTCAAATAAGCTTCACTACAGTTCATCTCCATTTTATAACCAACATTAGCATTAATAGCTACTGTTGTTAGCCTTATTTAAACTACTGTACTCCATTCCTTAACACGCAGAGGGCATAATACTGTATAACATGAATCTATTACAGTTTAATGTACTTGAGTTACATTTTAAAGAAATTGTACTTTTCTAGCAGCATACTTACTTACATACTCGTACTTGAGTATTTGATTGAAGTAATAGTACTGTTACTTGACTAAAACTTGTGGTTCCTTTTCCCACTGTGAGTAAATCTAAAGTGACAAAAGCTTCATGTGACAATATGAAATGATTAGAACATTTGTGTTTCTTCCACCGCTCCTTAGGACATGATTTAGTTTGTCTTATTTTTGTGTTTGTCCTTTGAAAACACCAGATTTTGTGCATTATTTAATATTTTGTCCTTCTAATTAGATTAACTTCAAATTATAAATCAGATGCCCCAACAGTGACTCTTTATGTTACTCTTGAACCTCTACTTTACTTGTATTTGAATAATATAATTTTGAAGTAACGTTGAGTACAATTTTTGGCTACTTTTCCCACCCCTGCTTGTGTCTGTTATAATCTGTGACACCCGTGGATCATTATGTTTTATTTTGGATATTTTAAATTACAATATTGCATTTAGGTTAAATAACCAGCTTTTACCGGAAGTCCCCAGAGCTCAGACCCTGGGGGTGATGAGGGATGATGGGGTTTTCTCTGACGCTGGCTCCAGACTCTGGAACAAACTGCTCCCCAGTATTTGCATTATTACAGACTTTGGATTGTTTAAGTCCAGCCTCAAAACGGATCTTTTCAGACTGTTCTTAATACTCAGTAACGCAATGACACTTTGTACAGTTTGTTTTATTTCATTGTTTAATATTTTGAATGTTTTTAAATGTGTTGGTTGTAATGTGAAGCACTTTGGTCACCTTGAGTGTTGTTAAGGGCTCTATAAATAAAGTTTGATTGATTGAATACTGATCTAAAACAAATTAATAAAAGAAACCAATCAGGTTACTTCTGGGCCCCATCAAAGGTGTAGGTGCTAGGTTCACCCTGAATCCTCGTGTTTATTCCTGTGGCTGTAGTTTTCACATTAGTAAAAAGGTTCATCTAGAGACAGGTCCAGCAGCATGTCCAGGTGAGCTCCTCAGACTCTTCAGGTACAAACAGCAGATGTTACACATGAATAAATAATGAGGACAGGTTTGGAGGAGTCTGAAAAAACATCAAGGGATGGACCTGGTTTAGTGCAGGTTTAGCCCTGGATCAGTCCTAGTTCAGATGTGGTTCATTCCCGTTTCAGTCCTGGTTAAATCCTGGTTTAGTCCAGGTTTAGTTCTGATACAGTCCTAATTCAGTACCTGGTTCAGTCCTGATTTAGTCCTGATATAGTCCTGGTTCAGACCTGGTTCAGTCCCTGGTTCAGACCTCGTTCAAACTTGGTTTAGTCCTGGTTCAGTCCTGGTTTAGTCCTGGTTCAGTCCCTGGTTCAGACCTGGTTCAGTCCTGGTTCAGACTGGGTACAGACCAGGTACAGACCTGGTTCAGTCCTGGTTCAGTCCTGGTTCACTGTTTGGCTCTGAGCGTTGTCAGAAGTTTAGTTACAGACTGAACACTCTGCAGTCTCGTGTCATTAATTTTGTTTGGTGCAAATGAGCTCTGAGTACGAGCAGGTTTCACCGCTGCCAAATCAGATGAAAAACACTGGAGCTACGAGACTTTGACATTATTTTGTATTTTGTGTCTTTATTTAGTTATTTATTCATTTTATTCCATCAAAACAGAACTTTTCGTGAGATTAATGAAGAATTTGAACTCCTCTGTAATCTCAAAAAAGACTAATGAAGAGATGAACGGTAGAGATATTACTTTACCTGGAATGTTCCACAGTATGGCATTAAATGTATCTTTTATTCTTTGTTCTTTAATAATAACTAGAGATCGACTGATAAGTTTGTTGTTTTGTTTTTTTCCATGGCTGATACTGATTGTTTTACACTCCAAAGAAACCAATGACCGATAAAGCTCTGGTGATACTTTTGGTCTGCTATTTAGAGCTGATTTTGGTAACTTTCACCAAATTATGTAATTTAAATTCACAAACTCACTCACAGCCCTTTTCAAAATCCTAAAAGAGCAGTGTGGTCATGTTTTGTGCAGTTATCGCCGCATTAAAGTGTTCACATTAAGCATTTTGTGTATTCTTTAGGCAGCAGGTCGGCCCAAACTATATCGGCCTGCGCTGGAGATTTAAGGTCGATATCGGTTTATCTCTAATAAAAACATTACGTTATTAATCGAAATTTTATGTTAGGAATGTATTGGTTAATAAAGTGAGGGATGAGTTTCTTTGTGATTTAAAATGAACTAAACATCACACAGCTCAGCCCAAGTAAGTGACGTAATTCTCATCAGACGTGGTTTTGGTGTCTGTTGGCTATTTCCTGTGGTCAGTATAAATGTAGGAGATCAGATCCACAGGGGCCCCTCTCCTCTTCTCATATTTCTGTTTCCTCTCTTTCTCCAGTGTCCAGTGTCTCTGATGACCACTGCTCGACCTTTCGACCCCCACACACCCACTCACTACTTTCCGTTAAGTCA